>JAKOGI010002455.1:0-72500 GCA_029747015.1 Carnegiea gigantea
ACACACACACGCACACACGTATATATATATATATATTTTATATACATATATTTATATATGTATATATATATATATATATATATATATATATATATATATATATATATATATATATACATATATTATATATATATATATATATATATATATATATATATATATATATAGACAAAGAACACACAGATATCTGGATACACACACACAATATATATCTACATGGGTATCTGTATACTATAATATATATATATATATATATACTATATATATATATATATATTATCTTATATATATATATAAATATATATATAATATACCACAACGCAGCAGCGCAGCGCGCACACACACACACTCATATATATTATATTATAATTATCATATAGATAATGTATATAGATATATATATAGTAATATAGATATATATATATATATATAATGTAATATAATATATATATAATATATATATATATATATATATATATACACACAAACATATGTACACACACACACGTATATATATGTATGTGTGTGTGTATATGTGTGTGTATGTGTGTGTGCATATATATGTATGTGTGCATGTGTTGGGGTGTGTGTGTTTGTGTGTGTTTATGTTGGAGGGTGCATAGTTGGGTACGGTGGTGAACCAATTGAAGAACTAAGTTCATCTATGGCCTAAGTAATTGGGGCTTTATTCTAGATTTTTTGAGAATCTTCTACTTGATTTTTTTTTTAAGTAATCATAATTTGAGGACCTAAAGGGCATGGAATATAAAGATTGAGGGAGTTCTACATTTTCTAAAAATCTTGAAGATGAACCTTTTTCTCGGCTTGAATTAAATCTTATTAATGCTCTTCCATCGCTCTTTTATTGCTTGCCGTATATTCTTTTAAGTAATATTTCTTGGTGGTCTAGTATTTTTAATAATAAATTCTTGATGAATAGTAATTTTCATTCCATTTTAATAACTTGAGCAATAAAGGTAGTAATATTATATGATTCGGCTTTTAATAATATTGTTTCCTCTAAAGTAAGTTTGAATATACATGTGGGATTGAGTTTGGGGTGACAATAATTTGAAATATACTCTATAAGTAATAGCAAAATTTCTTGAAAGCTCACAAAATTGAACTTTTAAATCATTTTGAATATTAGGAAGATGAATATCCAATACTAAAGTATCTAAAATCCAAGGGCAATTTAAAGCTATTGAATAATTTGGACGACAATTAAGATATATAGGACTTTTGCAAATATTAGTTTGAATCATGGCTAATAATGAATCTTTGTAACATATTAATCTGTTGTCTCTTAAATCCATGAATATAGGATAATCTAATCCTAATCTTGTTAAAGGTTTAAGTGTGACTTGAATCATACCAAAATGAATATATCTATATTTCTCTTTGCATTTTTTAATAGCAATTTTAGAAAGTACTTTGATAGTTTGAAATTGTTCATCTAAACTAAATGTGTCTTAATGATCTTTTATTGATGGAGCAGCATTAAATAAAGATTATTTAAGACAAAATTTCAATTCAATACAGAATAAAGCCAAAAAAGATTGGTTTATTTCACATTTTGATTTAAATGCTCAATCTTTCATAAGACATGAATGGTATTCATTCATGGAAAGACATAAAATCAACTGTCCTTTCTTCAATTAGTGGCCAATATTTGCCTCTAATCATAATCTTCCAAATCCATTTAATGTTAAAGAGATCAATACTAATATCAATTTTGCTAAAAATTGGACAATAAAAAATGGTCAAATAATCAATTCTTTGACTCCTCCATTAGAAGAAATTACATTGTCTACTCCTGAAGGTAATATTCCTGCAATTCCATTCAAAATAGGAAGAAATGATCCAGAAAATAGTCAAGTACTTTCACGTGGTGCTAAAAAGGTTTATCACCAAAATAATGATACAAATCAAGTATTATATGTAGTGTCGTAACAAGTTAATAAGGTTTCCACTGAAATTGAAGGAATCATGAAAAAACATGAAATTCATACATTAACTGAACAAGTAGAGAATTTAGGTATCAATAATGATAATAAAAAAAAATAAGCCAAACATTCCAGATGATATTGCAAAGCCTCTATTTAAAATAAGACGTCTAAATAAATTAGAACTACCAAATAATAGTACTCCTTTAATTTGAAAAATAGATGAAAAATTAAAACAAGCAGAAAGTTCAACTAACAATAGAGTTAATATTTTAGAAAAGAAATTATCTCAATTAGATGATGAAGTAAATTTCCAAAATATTAATAAAATATATAAAAAGGAACTTCCATATTGTTCCAAGCAAACTCCTCTAAATCTTTAATTAGAAAGTGCTAGAACAATAATTACTGAAAGCTTTGCTAGTGATTCAATTTATGGATGGAATATTGATAGTCATAGTGACCATGAAATATTTGTTACACTTCAAAGAAGGTTAATTACCTATACAGCTTATACTACCAAATGTTCAACAAATTTATAAGCGTCTGATTTATTAACCTCTAGATTCATTGGTGTATTCAAAAATTGGTGGGACAATTATATTCAAGAGGATAAACGTTATAAAATAAGAAATCATATAAATTCTCAAGGACAATAAGACAATCTAGAAACATCAATTTGTACAATTGTTACTATTTTTTTGGAAGTCCAAAAGATATTAATGTTGCGATAGATATTCTTTTAACAAATTCAAGATGCCTAATCCTCGAAGATTACAATTAGTATAAAGATATATTTTAAACATATCTATTAAAAAGAGAAGCCAGTAGTCAACCCTATTGGAAAGAAAAATTTGTTTCAGGATTGCCATGTTTATTTTTTCAAAGAATATTTAATAAATTAAGCGAAGTTATTAGTAAAAGTCCAATTCTATTTGAACAAATTATATTGGTCAATTGCTAAGTTTTATAAAAAAAGAAGGAATTTCTCTATGCCATGAACTAAAATTACAAGTAAGATATTCCACCACAAAGCTGCTAACGGAAAGCATTAGGTTCTTTTTGTAAAGTATTTTGCCTTTCAAAGTTGGAAGCTCCATTTGTTAAAAAACGAAGAAATACTCAAATTAATAAAAAGAGACAATATAACTAGGGATGATAATGAAACATGTACCTATTTAAAACCCATAAAACCCACCCCATTTAAAGCCCAAATGGGTGCTGAAAATGAGTTTTAAATGAGTATGGGGCGAGTATTAGAAAACAGGTATGGATATAGGTACGGGTATGGGTATAGCTCTCACCCACCTCATACCCGCCCCCTACCCGTACTTGTTTTTATAATAAGATAAAAAAATTATTTTTGTTTGACATTTTTCCAGTTTAAGTCAAATCTAAACCCTTGTAACAAAAAATTAGTCAATAACGTATTTGATTTCATGTTTCTAAACAATATTTTTCCAAAATATCATAACTTTGCAATCTTATAATACAAAAATATATATTGTACTTGGATATGGGTTGCATATGGGTATTAACTTTTATTCTTTATGTGAACCAAAATACAACCCACAAACCCGCAAAACCTGATGGATATGGGTATAAGTTTAATTTTTTAATGCCCGATGGATATGGGTACGAATATGGGTACGAGTATGGGTACGATTTTTGAAAACGGATATGGGTGAGGGTACAGCTCAACTCGCCCTATACCCACCCCATTGCCACACCTAAATATAATACCCATAGTCCTAACTACATAAAATTAGGTCCTAAAAAGACTACTACAAAAAAGAAAACCAATAATACACATACTTGTTATAAATGTGGCAAATCAGGCCATCATATAAAAAATAGTAAGTTAAGAAAAAGCTAAATGAAATGTGTGAAGATCATCTAGAAATTCAAGAAAAATTAATTTCATTATTTGAGCACAAAGACACTCCTATTTATTTAGAAAATTTGTCGTTTTCATTTGATTATAAAGGTAATAATATCAATGAATTAGAAAGTGATTCAAGCAAATATTCATTAGGTAATGAGTCTTCAAGAATATATTATAATTATATTAATGTCTTAACTGCTAATAAAAATGAAAAAGAATTTTTATTAGATTTAACTGATCAAATTCAAGATGTAGAATTAAGAAAAGAGTATTTACAAAACTCAAAGGTATATTAATAAAAGAAGATTCTTTAGAGCCTTCTCCTAAGATAAGTATAAATAAAATATTTGAAACATGTAAAATTTTAGACATTATAAAGGTAGTTAATATCCAAGACTTAACAATCAAAATTAGTACTTTAAAAGAACAAATTAAAAATTTACAAAAAGGTTTGTGTTCATTACCAAAAAAAGACCTTGAATTACAAACAAGACTAGCATTAACAGAAAGCAAACCCTCTCCTTCAAACATTCAACCTGAAGATATTCCAAGTTCTTCCAATAGTCCCACATATCAACAATTTGTTTCAATTATTAATCAAATAAATTTTTAAAAATGGTATATTCATATCACTCTTAAAATCAAAGATAATTTTAAATTAAACACAATTACACTATTAGATAGTAGTGCTAATCAAAATTGTATCAGAGAAGGACTAATTCCATCTATATATTATGAAAAAACAAAAGGAATGTCTTCATAGCACCAATGGTATGACATTACAAGTTAAATATAAATTATCAAATACTTACATATGTAATCAAGGATATTGTTTCAAAAACTCATTTATTTTAGTAAGAGACATAGGTCAAGAAGTTATTCTTGAAACTCCTTTTATTACTCAAATTTATCCATTTAAAGTAAATCAATTTGGTGTTCATGCAAAAATGATGGGAAAAACAATATCATTCAAATGTATTACCTCTATCTATCAAAATAATTTATCTTTACTACGAAAATCCTCTATATCAAAGCAAATCAATATAATTGAATGTAATAATCCAAGATATTGGTACTAACTAGAAAAAAATTGAAGTCGTTAAATGGCTCAATCATGATCATAGGGAATTGCAAGAAATAAATCAACAATTAGATAGATAAGTATTGCCTTAAAAACCATATTAAATCAACCTCAAACAAGGAATTCAATGAATTTTATAAACATTGGTTAAATGAGCATTATCGTTTAATATGCCAATGTCACGATTTAGAAAGAATCATAGAATATTGGGAAACAAACTTTAAACTACTCAATGCATGCATAGCCAAATATCAAAACATATAGAAAAAGTCTTGCATCCAAAACTATTCAATACGGAGTAAACTATGTTCAAAAGAAAATTATTTTAGCTAATGTTTTACAAAATTCAATTTTGAAATCTTCAAAATGATTTTTGAATTTTCTAACAATAAATAAATTTTATTTTTAGCTATTAACATGAATCAAGATAACAAGAAAGAAGGGAAGATTCAAACTCCACAACAGCATGTCATGAAAATCAATATTCAAACCCATCCTTAATATTCAATCCCTATTACCAACCAATTTCAAGCTCTTCATTCTCAAGACTTTCCTCCATTAATCTACGGTTAAGCCTCAACCAAACACCCTTCAGCCTCTACTAAGACAACTTGTTAGAGCCATCCAAATATTTTACGAAACAAATATGAAATCATGTCGCCTATGCTAAATATAGAGAACCTCAATCTCTTCTTGAACTCAATAAATTTGTCAAGGCCACTTTTCTTCTAGATTGCTACTATATTCCAATTTCTCCATTAAAAATCCAACAATTTTATAAACTCATCCTTGTTGACTCCAAATCTGTACAAATTGAACATATTTTGGATAAAATAATCCAAATATTATAGCTTATTTCAAATCCATAATTCTCAAAGTTCTTATAGGAAAAGATTGGCCTACTACATATATAACCAAGTCCTTTTCTATTCCATTCAACCCTTTAGGTTATCACTACATTGATTATCAAAATGCTTGGTATGAGCATCTCTTTACGGACCCTTCAATCATTCCTGGTTCATTAATTTTCACACTAAAATGGAAATCACATTTTCGTTATGGTTCTATGAATGGTGGACTACCTAAGGAAGTCTTCAAGACATATAGCCATACAAAGTCAAAATGCCATTCCAATTTTATTCAAAATTCCTCTATATCTCATAGAAATCCTATTCCATAAGAAATTTGATATTCCATCAATTTTTTTTTTTTTGGTCTTTCAATATCGTGCACTGTTATCCACCACTGGCATCGTTAGCTCTCATAAGAGAATGCAAAATCAAATGATAGGAAAAATTTGCGATTACAAATTCTGCTCCTTGGAAATAGTACAGGACAAAATGTTCCATGCATCAAAGCAGGTTGTTCCAGTAACACCAAAAACCCCATAAAAGAAAGAAGAAGGCACTTCAACAAATAAAGGCAAAGCTACCTTATCAAATAAGCTTAATGAAATCCAATGACTCAAAAAGGAGATTAAATTCCTCAAAAAACAAAAACAATTATTGTTAATATCCAAAACTAGTTCGTCTGATTCATTATCTTCCTCAGTTCATTCAAGTTATGACCCACATGACGGACCATGTGCTCGAGATCCATATAATTATGAGTAGACTTCCTACTCATTCTATTCAAAAAAAGAAAAAGTTTATCACTACTAATGTGTTTTGCAAGTATCCATCTTTTTACACCTATCCCAATTCAAAAGCCCCGAGAGGGGTTGACTCATCAAATCAAGCAATCAAAGTATTTGCAATATACAAGATATCACTATTCAACATGTCACTATTCATATATGCTGACTCATTATTATGCCTCATCAAATACAGTGATATTCAAGACAATTATGCAAGGTCACTATTCAAGACACATTATCAGCATCAGCATGATTCATTAGAATAATAATTCAAGATCAGTCCAAAGTTCATTATTGATCAGTACTATTTCCCTTCGAACGTGATTCTAATCCAAGTTCAACAAGAAGCAACAATAATTCAATAATGTTAGCAGACGCTATCAAGATCAAGATTCCATTTTTATTATTCAATCTTTACCATTCACATGTCAATAATTATTTTCATATTGTATTCTATAAATAGGTACTCCTTATCGTTGTATCAAACATGGCTAATTTGAGAGCAAGATAGATGGCAAGATAAATGGGAAAATGCACTCACACACTCTCTCTTGTAATCTATTATCCTCTCAAACTCTCTTAAGCTTTCTGCACTCCCTTGTACTCCATTACCAGGAGCTTCAATTCAATCCTTGTACCAAGTTTTATTCATTCAAACAAAAGTAAGTTTTTATTCATTTGTTTTGTTCATTTCAATTTTGGCATTTTCATTTTCGTTTCAGTTATCATTTCAAATCATATTATTTCCAAAATCAATTTGTCACTCTGCTTCCTTCACATTAATTCCGCACCTAGGCCCTTACCCCTACTGGCTAGGTCGATCCTGCCGAGGACATCATAGGATTGGGTGGGGGAGAATGTCACGGATAAGAGTCCCACATCGAAAAAGTGATGGGAGGGTCCTCTGCTTATAAGCGGTGGCACTACACACCCCATTATACCGCCATTTTGAGGAGAGAGTAATGCCCTGTAACAAGTGGTATCAGAGCCAACCCAAACCCGACTCTAGTGTCTAGCCAAGCACTCTGACAGGTGGGGCAGACAGGGGGCCCCATCTTTGAGTAATGGCCCTGTTGATATTGCTCAAGTAACATCACTATTCAACAACATGACTCATCAAGACATCAACATGACCCATCAAGATCATTAACAGAGGTAGTAAAAGAAATAGAAACTACTGATCTAGCAGCTATATCACATCATCGTGTTTAAAAAAGGCCAGCATGGATACAAGACTATGAAGGAACAAGAGTTCATCAGTGTGAGGATACTACTTACTTTTCCCTGTTTGCATATTGTGACCATATAACTTTTGGAAGTGCAATCAACAAATCAAAATAGAAGAAGGCAACGGACACTGAAATTGAATCAATTGAAAAGAATGACACTTGGAAGCTAACTGATCTTCTCAAAGGACATAAGACAATTGGCGTTAAGTGGATCTGTAAATCCAAGTTGAAGGACAGTGGAGAAGTGGACAAGTATAAGGCCAGACTGGTGGCTAAAGGATACATGCAGGAGTACGGAGCTAACTACACAGAAGCTTTTGCTCTAGTTACAATAGTTGACACAATTAGATGGTCATTACCTTAGCAGCGCAAAATGCTTTTCCTATTTTCCAAGTGGATGTTAAATCGGCATTTTTGCATAGAGATGTGGAGAAGAGGTATCTATTGAACAATCCCTTGGTTATATTAAGATTGGCAATGAGCATAAAGTTTATAAATTAAAGAAAGCTCTTTATGGACAAAAATAAGCTCCGAGAGCTTGGTATAGTTGTATTGAGACTTTGTCAAAGTGGGTTTCAAGAAATGTCCTTTTGAACACACTCTACAACAACAACACCACCACCACCACCACCTCCAAGTGTGGGTCCCGTTTTCGCGGGGTCTGGGGAGATCCAGCTGTAGGCAACTTTACCTCTACCGGCATTCATACCCGTAGAGAGGCTGATTTCAAGAGAGCCACAAAAAAGGATTTTGTGAAAATATTTTATAGAAGAAAGCTTTTATAAAAACATTTAATGGGGAAAATTAAGGCCACATAGTAAGGACTGATTAAGATAAATTAAAAGGACAAGTTGCTGAAACTATGAAACGCAAAAACAATATAACAGAGGAAGGTAATATACCTTAACACTCAGAGATAAGCAAACGCACTTTCTTCCCAGAAGAAAGTGCTACCTCCATACAAACACGACATACGGAAAAAAACCCACTGCTAGCACTAAGCCACTGCAACCAAAAGACATCTATGGGGTCGACTCTCTGCGATCGAAGATCTTAATCCTATCCCACCACAGCCTCCTAGCCTGAGCCAGGTCCTCCGTCGAACCTACAACTTTCAAGTCCTCTCTAATCACCTTGTCCAAACTCTTTTTTGGTCGACCCCTTCCTCTTTTGCCTTCGGGGATGTTGACCATCTCACATCTCCTCACTGAAGCGTCCACACTCCTCCTTTTCATATGGCCAAACCATCGGAGTCTTGTTTCTCTCATCTTATCTTCGACAGGAGCTACTTTAGCTAAGTCCCTGATTACTTTATTCCTAATTCTGTCTATTCTCGTAAAACCACACATCCAGCTAATCATCCTCATCTCTGCTACCATCAACCTTTGGACCTGCGTCTTATTTAGAGGCCAACATTCTGATCCATAGTGAACAGCCGGTCTAACTACCATACGACAGACTTTGCCTTTCAATCCTAGGGGCACCTTCTTATCATGCAGCACACCTGAGGTATACTTCCATTTTTGCCAGCCCACTTTTATTCGCTGGTTAATACCTTCATCAATATCCCCATTCTGCTGAATGATCGAGCCTAGATACTTAAACTTATCGACCTTAGGTATCGACCTCCCATCCAGGGTGACTTCTCCCCCCGCATCTACCCTTCCACTGAAACAGCAATGAAGGTATTTCATTTTCGATCTACTTACTTTAAAATCTCTAGCTTCCAGCATATGCCTCCATCGCTCCAACTTGCCATTAACTCCCTGTCTGGTCTCATCGATAAGAACAATGTCATATGCAAATAGCATACACCATGGTAACGCATCTTGAATCCCTCTTGTAAGTTCATCCATAACTAGAGTGAAAAGAAAAGGGCTTAAGACGGAATCCTTATGCAGGCCTATACCAACGAAGAAGTCATTGGTGACCCCTCCTGGCATCCTAACACTCATCCCACCTCCCTCGTACATATCCTTAATAACTCGAATATACAAGGGTTACACTCCTTTCTTTTGAACATACTCTGTTTGTCAAAATTAGAGACGGTAGCAAACTGCTCATTGTTTGCTTATATGTTGATGATCTTATATTTGCCGGGAATGATGGTGCCATGTTTAATGAATTTAAGAATTCCATCGTGGAAGAGTTTGAAATGACCAATCTTGGCAACATGCATTACTTCCTTGGTTTAGTGGTAGAATAATCCAATGATGCAATTTTTGTCTTCCAAAAGAAGTATGTGAGAAAAATACTGTACAGGTTCAAAATGAAGGATTGTAACTCAACACACATTCTAGTAGAATTTACTTTGAAATTGCATAAAGATGAAGAACGGGAGAAGGTGAACAGCATGATGTACAAGCAAATGGTAGGTAGTTTGATGTATTTAACTGCTATAAGGCCAGACATCATGTATGTAGTGAGACTCATAAGTAAAGATATGGAGAACCCAACCGTAATGCACCTGCTGACTATTAAAAGAATCATTCCTTACTTGCAAGGAACTAAGGATTTTGGTTTGTTCTATAAAAAAGATAAAAAATGATACTTGATTGTCTTCACTAACAGTGATTACACATGGGATTTAGATAGAAGGAGGAGTACGTCTCATTGTGTTTTCATGCTTGGAATAGGGGCTATTTCATGGTCTTCAAAGAAATAGTCTATTATCCCTTTGTCAAGCACAAAAGTTGAATTTGTTGTTGCTACGGTGTGTGCTTGTCAAGCTATTTAGTTAAACAGAATTCTTGAAGAGTTGTAGTCCAAGCGAGGTAGTAACTATTCTAATCTTTTGCGATAGTATTTCTGCAATCAATTTGTCCAAGAACCCGCTGCTGCATGGACGAAGCAAGCATATTGATGGTAAATATTATTTTTTGAGGGATTTTTCCAAATATAGGGCAATTGAACTAAAGCTCTATTGTGGTGAAGATCAATTAGTCGACATTTTCACAAAACCCCTTAGGTGTTTCCATTTTTAAAATCTGAGGAGGTCGATGAGAATCGACATCGTGGAAGATTTCAGTAAGCTAAATGTAAAACTGAAGCTTGATAGCTTTTAGTTTGAAGGGGGCATTGTTGAAATATTAGTTGTTTTTCTGTTAATTGACCTAGTTTTTTAGGAATTATTGGAATAATGAATTCATTAAGGATTATTTCAGGCCTTATTTTTATGGCATTTTAATTTTTTATTTGTCTAGTTAAAAGCTTCAAAATATGAATAAAGAATTTAGCTTTTTGCAGCCATGTCTCTTCCTCCTTCACATGTCCTTATTTGCATTGAGTTTTTTAATTTTATAATAGTGATATCAGAGCCACATTTGAGAGCTTTTCATCATAAAAAAAGAGAAGGCAATAGTTTTTCTCCTTCCTATCTTCTTCATGCCCTTAGATAACAATTTCATCTAACCAGCTGTTCCACATTTTGATCATGACTATGACCATTGGAGCATGTTAACGGAGAATTTTCTTCGATCCAAAGACTATTGGCCATTGATGAAGCCTGGGATTGAAGAGCCAAACTGGGGACGACGTTGACAATGCTCAACAACAAGAATTGGAGGTAAAACATCTGAAAATCTTGAAGGTGAACAATTACTTGTTTCAAGCAATTGGTCATCCCATTTTGGAAACAATTCCACCCAAAAGACTTCCAAAGATATTTAGGACTCCATAATGAAGAAATATCAAGAGTCTAAAAGAGTAAAGCGTGCATAGCTTCAAGCCTTGAGAAGGGAATTCGACACTCCCCAAGCGAAAGATAGAGAATGTGCCATGAGTTATTATGGTAGGATTATAGAGGTAAATAATAGAATGTGAATTTATGGGGAGAAGATGGAGGATGTAACAATTGTGGAGAAGATATTACATTTGCTGATTTTGAAATTTAACTGTGTGATCTATTTTAATTGAAGAATCAAAGGACTTGAATTTGCACACCCTTGATAACTACAAAGCTCCTTATTAGTCCATGAACAAAAGACAAACAAAAGCTCTACAGTTGAGGAGCAAGCTCCAAGGGCTTCTCTTGATACTCGTTCCAAGAATTTTAGATGACGGGTTTGAGGTCGAGGTCGAGGAAGAAGATGGGGAGATCATGAAGGTAAAGATTCCAGCAAAAATCTCAAAGTCCATAATGATTAATCTCAAGGCAAAGGCAGAGGTCGAGCTCATGGCAAATCTAAGGTAGAATGCTTTAGATGTCACAAATTTGGTCATTATACATCTGAATGTCATACTGGGCTGCCTAATGACAAAGGAAAGGAAGAGAGTATAAATTTTGTGGAAATAATGAAGCAGAAACATTGTTGATAGTTGTCCAGGATGGAAACGAACCTGAATCTGGTATGCATATACAGGATGCGGTAACCACATGTGTAGAAGTAAGTTACTCTTTTGTCCTTTAAATGAATAATTTCATTCTACTATGAGCTTTAGTGATTACTCAACTATGAAAGTGATAGGTAAAGGTGATATTAACGTTAAAACTAAGAATCGTTTGTTAAAATGATTTCGAGTGTGCTTTATGTTCTTGACTTGAAAAGTAATTTGTTGAGTGTTAGACAGTTAAAAGAAAAACGGTATGTCATCACTATTAAGAATGGTTCTTGTGAGATTTATAATCCTAATAAAGGATTTATTGTTGTTGTAAAAAGGACAAAAATACTCTCTAATAGGCTATTTCCACTAAAGATTGAAAGTATTCAATCTTGTTTGATTGCTTAAGCTAGAGAACCATTATGGTTATGACATTATTCTAATGGTCATTTGAGTTTTGGCTGATTGAAGACTCTAATAGAAAAATATGGTGACTGGTCTTCCCAAAATCAATGCTCCTTCCAAAATTTCTGAAGAATGTGTTGTTTGCAAATAACCTCGTGCTCAAGTTCCTCATAGAAGGTCATGGATGGAAAAAACCATTTTAGAGTTACTTCACTCTGACAATTGTGGACTAGCAATCCCATTTATATAGGTAAATGATACTTCATTACCTTCAGCGATGATTTTTCTCAAAAAACATGGGACTACTTTTTACAGGAAAAATGAAAAGCTTTTTATTGCATTTCAAAGCTTTAAGGCCCGTGTGGAAAATGAAGCAGAGAAGGTCATTAAAACTCTCCAGGCTAATTATGGTGGTGATGTTGTTCAACTGCATTTAATGAGTTTCGTAAAGATCATGGTACTTGAAAAGAGCTTACTGCTATATATACACCACAATAGAATGATGTATCAAAGAGGAAAAACAGGACCATACTAAATATGGTCAAAAGCTTATTAGCAAGAGAAAGAATACCAAATCCTAATGTCGAGCATTTTAAAATTTTTAAGTGTATCACTTATGCCGATGTTCCAAATTAGAAGATAAAAAACATGATGATAAAGGAGGGAAATTTATGCTCTTGGGTGCTAGTGAAACATCCAAAACTAACAAATTATTCAATCCACTAACAGGGAAGGTGATGACCAACAGGAACGTTATTGTTCATGAGGAGAATGTGTGAAATTGGATTACCTAGCAGCCTAATTGGGTGCTACATGACAATGATGTTGAGGAAGCACTTCTGATACCAAAGAATTCACCCAAATCACCCGCAGTAGGTGATGCAATAGGTGCTACTGTTTTTGAAATTTCTAAAATAGAGGTATCAGATGAAACAAAAGCAACTTATTCAGTAGCTCAATCACTTCGTCATGTTCGAAAAAGGCCAGCATCGATGCAAGGCTGTAAGGTAGCAGGAGTTCATTAATGTGAGGATACCACATACTTTCCCCTGTTTGCATATTGTGACCTATAACTTTTGAAAGTGTTGTCAATAAAGAAAATGGAATAAGGCAATGGATGCTGAAATTGAATTAATTGAAAAGAATGAACATAGGAGCTAACTGATCTTCCCAAAGGCCATAAAACAATTAGGGCCAAGTGAGTATATAAAACCATGTTGAAGGATAATGAAGAAGTTGACAAGTACAAGGCCAGATTGGTGGCTAATGGATGCAAGCAGGAGTATGCAGTTGACTGCGCAAAAGTTTTGCTCCAGTTGCAAGACATGACATAATCAGATTGGTGATTGCCTTAGCAGTGCAACATTCTTGGCCTGTTTTCCTATTGAATATTAAATCGGTGTTTTTACATGGAGACTTTGAGAAATAGGTACTTATTAAACAACCCCCTAGTTATATTATGATTGGCAATGAGTATAAAGTTCATAAATTTAAGAAGGCTCCTAAGGGAATAAAACAAGAGCTTGGTATAGTTGTATGGAGACTTACTTTGTCAAAGTAGGTTTCAAGAAATGCCCTTATGAACACACTCTGTCTGTCAAAATTAGAGACGGTGGTAAACTGCTCATTGTTTTCTTGTATGTTGATGATATTATATTTACCAAGAATGATGGTGCCATATCTAATGAATTTAAAAAGTTCACGATGGAAGAGTTTGAAATGAATTTGTTGGTGAATTTGTTTCATGGTCTTCAAAGAAACAGTCCATTATCACTTTATCAAGCACACAAGCTGAAATTGTTAATGCTATAGCGTGTGCTTATTAAGCCATTTGGTTGAGGAGAATTCTTGAAGAGTTGCAGTCCAAGCAAGGCAGTGCTACTTTAATATTTTGTAACAATAATTCTACCATCAAGTTGTCCAGTAACTCGACCCTATATGGAAGAAGCAATCACATTGATGTTAAATATTATTTTTTGAGCGATCTTTACAAATATGGCACAACTGGGCTAAAGGTCTGTCATAGTGAAGACCAATTAGTAGACATTTTCATAAAACTCCTGAGGTGTTTCCATTTCTAAAATCTGAGAAGGTTGATGGAAATCAGTGTCATGGAAGATTTCAGTAAGTCGAATGTAAATTGAAGCTTGATATCTTTAAGTTTAAGGGGGAAACTATGTAGGTTTTTTATTAGTTGACCTGTACTTAGAAGTTATTGTAATAATGAGTTCATTACAGATTGTTGGGTCCTATTTTCATGGCATTTATATTTTTATCTTTGTTTGTTTAAAAGTTTCAAAATATGAATGAAGAACTCAGCTTTTAGTAGCCACGTCTCTTTCCTCCTTTGCATGTCCTGATTTACACTGAGGGTTTCAAATTTATAACAGTTATATCAGAGCCACATTTGAGAGTTTCTTCATCCCAAAAAAAAAGAAGGTAATTTTTTTTGTTCTCCTCATCTTCTTTATGGCCTCAAACAACAATTTCATCCAACCTGCAGTTCTACGTTTTGATGGTCACTATGACCATTATAGCATGTTAATGGAGAATTTTCCTTGCTTCAAAGAGTATTAGCCATTGATAGAGCCTGGGACTAAACAGCCAAAGGAAGGAACAAGACTGACATATGCTTAACAACGAGAATTGAAGGCAAAACGTCTTAAAGACTTGAAGTTGCAGAATTACCTGTTTCAAGTAATTGATCGCCTCATTTTGGAAAAAATTCCATCTACGAAAACTTTAAAAGATATTTGGGACTCCATGAAGAAGAAATATCAAGGCTCTAAAAGAGTAAGACGTGCATAGCTTCAAGCCTTAAGAAGGGAATTCGATACTCTCTAAATGAAAAATGGAGAATCTATCATAAGTTACTGCGGTAGGGTCATAGAGATAAGCAATAGGATGTGAACTTATGGGGAGAAGATGAAAGGCATCATAAGTGTGAAGAAGATACCACACTCACTGATTCTAAAATTTGACTACATGGTCTATTCAATTGAAAAATCAAAGGACCTGAACTCGCTCTCCCTTAATGAACTGCAAAACTCCTTACTAGTCCAAGAATAGAAGATAATAGAAGCTCTATAGTGAAGGAGCAAGCTCTAACGGCTTCTGTTGATACTCGTTCCAATAAGTTCACACGATGGGTAGAGGCCGAGGTCGTAGTAGACGATGCGCGGACTGTGGAAACAAAGATTCCAGCACGAATTTTAAAGCCCATAATGAGCAATCTTAGGGCAAAGGCAGAGGTCAAGCTCATGATACATCTAAGGTAGAATGCTTTTGATGTCATAAATTTGGTCATTATTCAAAATGGGAACAAACCTAAATTAGATTTCTGGTATGTAGACATAGGATACAGTAACCACATATGTGGAAGTAAGTCACTATTTTCTTCTTTAAATGAAGACTTTCAGTTTACTGTGAGCTTTGGTGTTTGCTGAACTGTGGAAGTGATGGTTAAAGGTGATATCAACATTAAAACTAAGAATAGTTTCATTGAAATAATTTCGAATGTGCTTTATGTTCCTGACTTAAAAAAAATTTGTTGAGTGCTAGGCAGTTAGAAGAAAAAGAGTATGTTATCACTATTAAGAATGGTGCCTGTACGATTTATAATCCTAATGAGGGAGTTATTGTTGTTGTTAAAAAAAAAAATAATAGGTTGTTTCGCTAGAGATTCAAAGTATTTAATTTTGTTTGATACCTAAAGCTAGAGGACTGTCATCGTTATGGGATTTTCGTTATGGTCATTTAAGTTTTGGCGGATTGAGGAATGCAAAAAAATATGTTGACTGGTCTTCCTAAAATCATCATTCCTTCCAAAATTTGTGAAGAACACTTTGTTAGAAAACAAGCTTGCTCTCAATTTCCTAAAGGGAGATCACGGAGGGAAAAAACCAGTTTGAAGTTAATTCATTCTGACATTCATGCACGAATAAAGCCATTTTCTAGTGGTAGTAAATAATACTTCATTACCTTCATTGATGATTTTTCTCGAAAAACTTGGGTGTACTTTGTACAGGAAAAACCAGAATCTTTTACTACATTTAAAAGCTTCAAGGCTCCTGTGAAACATGAAATGGAAAAGCCCATTAAAACTCTACAAACTGATCACAATGGTGAAAATTGTTCAACTATATTTAATGAGTTTTGTGAAGCTCATGGCATTCGAAGAGACTTACTACTAGATATACACCATAATAGAATGGTGTATTAGAGAGGAAAAACAAGACCTTACTGAATATGTCAGAAGCTTATTAGTAAGAGGGAGAATACGGGCCAGAAGCAGTGAACTAGAGCGTGCATATTTTGAACAGAAGCCCCACTTTTGCTATTCAGAATATGAGTCTAGGGGAGGCATGGAGTGGGAGAAAACCTAGTGTCGAGCACTTCAAATTTTGTGGGTGTATCGTTTATGCACATGTTCTAGATCAGAAAAGGAAAAAAAATTGATGATAAAGGAGGGAAATTTGTTCTTTCGAGTGTTAGTGAAACATCTAAAACTTACACATTGTTCAATCTGCTAACAAGGGAGATAGTGTCCAGCAGGGGCGTTATTTGTGATGAGGAGAATGTGTGAAATTGGATTAGGCAGTAGCCTAATTAGATGCTACATGACAATGATGTTGAAGAAGCACTTTTGGCACCAGAGAATTCACTAGAATCATGAGCAGCAAGTGATGCAACAGCTGCTACAGTTTCGAAAATTTTGGAAACAGAGCTAGTGGGAGAAATAGAAGCTACTAATGCAATAGCTCAATCACTTCGTCGTGTTTGAAAAAGGCCAGCACGGATGCAAGACTATGAGGTAACTGGAGTTTATCAATTTAAGGATACCACTTACTTTGCCATGTTTGTTGATTGTGACCCTCAACTTTGTAAGTGTTGTCAACGATGAAAAATGGAAGACGGCAATGGATGTTGAAATTGAATCCATTAAAAAGAATTACGCTTGGGAGCTAACTGCTCTTCTCAAAGGCCATTAGACAATTGGCATCAAGTGTGTCTATAAAACCAAGTTGAAGGACAATGGAGAAGTCAACAAGTGCAAGGCCAGATTGGTGGCTAAAGGATATAAGTGGGAGCATGAAGTTGACTACATAGAATTTTTACCTCCAGTTGTAGGACAGACACAATCAGATTGGTGATTTCCTTGGCAGTGCAACATTCTTGGCCTATTTTTTAGTTGGATGTTAAATCGTTGTTTTTGCATGGAGACTTGGAGGAAGAGGCATTCATTGAACAACCCCCTAAGTTATATTAAGATTGCCAATGAGCATAAAGTTAATAAAATGAAGAAAGCTCTTATGAACTAAGACAAGCTCCATGAGCCAAGTATCGCCGTGTTAAGACTTACTTTGTCAAAGTAGGCTTCAAGAAATGTCCTTATGAACACATTCTGTCTATCAAAATTGGAGACGGTGGTAAACTGCTTATTATTTTCATATACGTTGATGATCTTATAGTTTTCGAGAATGATGGTGCCATGTTTGATCAATTTAAGAAATCCCTGATGTAAGACTTTAAAATGACCGATCTTGATAAAATGCATTACTTCCTTGGTTTAGAGGTATTGTAATCTGATGATGAAATTTTTGTCTGCCAAAAGAAGTATGTGCTGGAAATACTAAATAGGTTCAAAATGAAGGATTACAAGTCAATGCACATTCCAGTAGAGCTTGGTTTGAAACTACATAAAGATGAAGAATGGGAGAACGTGGATGTACAAGCAAATGGTAGACAGTTTGTATTAACTAGTACAGGGCCAGACATCATGCATGCAGTGAGTCTCATAATTAGATATATGGAGAATCCAACCACAATACACCTACTTATGCCTAAAACAATCCTTCGTTACTTGCAAGGAACTAACGATTTTGATTTGTTATATAAAAAAGATTAAAAAATCATATTTGATTAGCTTCATTGATAGTGATTACTCAAGGGATTTAGATGGAAGGAGGAGTATGTTTGGTTACGTTTTTATGCTTGGAACAGGGGCTGTTTCATGGTCTTCAAAGAAACAGTCCAATGTCACTTTGTCAAGCACACAAGCTAAATTTGTTGCTGCCATAGCGTGTTCTTATCAAGCTATTTGGTTGAGGAAAACTCTTGAAGAGTTGTAGTCCAAGCAAGGCCGTGATACTCCAATCTTTTTGTAAAATAATTCTGCAATCAAGTTTTCAGCGAACCCGATACTACATAGAAGAAGCAAGCACATTGATGTTAAATATTATTTTTTGAGGGATCTTTGCAAATATGAGGCAAATGAGCTAAAGTTCTGTCACAGTGAAGATTCATTAGGCATGCATTTTCATAAAACCCCTCAGGTGTGTCCATTTCCAAAGTCTGAGGAGGTTGATGGGAATCAGAATCATGGAAGATTTTAGTATGTTGAATGTAACTGAACCTTCATCGCTTTTAGTTTAAAGGAGGGATTGTTGAAACTTTAGTTGTTTTTCTGTTAATCAACGTGATTTTGGTAGTTATTGGAGTAATGAGTTCATTATGGATTGTTTTGGGTCCTATTTTTAGGATATTTCTATTTTTGTCTTTGTTTGTTGAAAAGCTTCAAAATATGAATGAAAAATTTAGCCTTTTGCAACCATATCTCTTCCCTTCTTTGCATATCCTGAATCATACTGAGTGTTTAACTTTTATAACAGTGGTATCAGAGGCACATTTGAGAGTTTTTTCATCCTAGAAAAACAAAAGAAAAAAAGAAAAGGCAATATTTTTTCATCGTCCCATCTTCTTCATGGCCTCAAACAACAATTTCAAATAACCTCCAGTTCCATGTTTTGATGGTCACTATGACCATTGGAGCATGTTAATTGAAAATTTTCTTCGGTCCAAAGATTATTATCCATCAACAGAGCCTTGTGTTGTGTTATTATATTTAGTTTTGATGATAACAAATCCAAGTGTAAAAATCTGTCCAAGTAATGTTGCTCCGAACACGATCTCCAAACAGGCCTAACTGGTGTTTGTGATCTTTATTGTATTAACTGGTTTGCTACATGTGAGAATGTCTTCTAGACAGGTTTTACTTGGTGATTCTATATTAAGTCAAGAACACCATCTCGACAGTTGATTGTAAAGCGTGTTCCTGAACTCTAGCAATGCAAAGAACAACCCCAGCAAACAAGGTGGCCTTGGTGTTCACAGCAGCTCTACAAATCTCAGACAAGATGACTGGTTCAAAACAAGAAGTCTTGGGTATATAGGTTTTATTTAATTAGACTCTTGTTAATATGCCAATATTGAAAACATCATTTTTAAACACTTCTTGAATCGGTACTTGCGCTAAGTGCTTCAGAACACCAGTTGCGAACAACCCTGCGAACAGGGTGCCTAGGGTGTTTCTGAACTGCAGTGGCCATACCCGATTATTTTTGAAAAATTCATTTTGGTTGGCCAAGATCTCTAGAATACTTTCCTTGAATTTCAAAACTGCTATTTCTCTGGAAAGGATATTTCCTGAAAATATTTTGGGAGAATTTCGAAAATAAGTTTTGGAGATTTGCCAAAACTTAAAGGAAAAAAATTTCCTTTGACTATATTTTCGGATTTGGTAAAAGCTGAAAATCTCTTTAAACCTCTTCACGGTTATGGGAAGATAAGGGTTATCTTTTAAGATAACAAAATCCCTTATATTTTGGGATAAATTAATCATTAGCCGTTGGATAATTTTGCAAAACAATTTCCATACTTAGCTGATTCTGTGGTTTATGACCGTTGGTTTTTTTGTTTAAAAGCCTCAGCTTTTTCTCTCCCAGCACATACACACAGACAGATATATACAGATATTCAAAACACTCGAAAAACAGAGAGATAGAAAACTCGGTTTGAATTTGCATAAACACAGCCTTTTGAAAAATCCAGGAAAATCAGAAAACTCGGTTTACACTCAAAGATTCTTGAGCTTCATTCTGAAAAGCAAACCGTGACAAGCTGTGTTTGATTTTGAGTTTTCATACCATTGGCATAATAGGATCTTCATTGTACCTTACATCTGCTTAGTGAGAAGCACCCCCTGTAAGGTGTTTGTAACCCTGATCTTGAATCAGAAAAGTGAGTGAGTGTGTCCTAGTCGTGTGGACTTGGACGTGTCTAATCTTGCGAAGGTTGGACGTGGTGTAACCTGTCTTTGGGAAGAAGGTTACGTGGTTGCAAGTTGTAACAAGGTGTGTTACATTTGTAACGTGTGAAGCCCGTTAGTGAAAGTGGTTAAATCCTACACGAGGTAGGTCATGGTTTTTCACACCTCAGTTGGGCTAGAGGTGTTTTCCACGTAAAAATTGTGTGTGCTTTATTTTCCGCATCTATCTTGGTGATTTTCGCCTCTGCAATATTTGAGAACACCCCGTGCAAACAAGCTATCAGGGTGTTTGTCACTTGAGAACAACCTCTGTGAGGGTGTTTGTTATCTACAACGCGAAAATCAGATACCACAATTCACCCCCCTCTTGTGGTTGGATACTCACGAACTCAACAAGTGGTATCAGAGCGGGTTCTCTTACAAAAGGTTAACACCTTGAGAGATTCTAAAGATGAGTACCCCGCAAGGAATTCTTGAAGGCCAATCCATTACTCGTCCACCCTATTTCGACGGCCAACATTATAATTGGTGGAAGAATAGGATGGAGAACTATATTCAGGCAGAAGATTATGAATTATGGATGCTCATCAAGAACGGGCCCCTTGTTCCCACCAAGGTGCTTGAAGATGGTAAGAAGGTTCCCAAGGAATCCATAGAATTTGATACTAAGGACTACAAGAAAATGGAGAAAAATGCCAAAGCCAAAAAGCTTCTATATTTTGGCCTAGGACTCGATGAATACACTCGCATCTCTGAGTGTGAATCAGCCCAAGCTATCTGGAATGCTCTGCAAGTTGCTCATGAAGGTACGAGTCAAGTTAAACAATCTAGAATTGAGCTACTTATGCGACAATATGAGTTGTTTGATATGGGTGATCATGAAACTGTGATGGACATGTATACACGGTTCACCCACATCACGAACGAGTTAAAATCCCTGGGAAGATCTTTCACCACTGAAGAGTTGGTGAGGAAAATCCTCAGAATTTTACCTCGCACGTGGGAGGCCAAAGTAACAGCCATCCAAGAGGCTAAAGACATGAACCAGATCACCCTCGACGAGTTGATTGGTAATCTCCAGACCTATGAACTCTGAAAGAACTCACAGCAAAGAGAGGAGCAAAAGAAGGATCGTGGGCTTGCCTTGAAAGCACATGAGGACACTGACTCTGACCTTGAAGATGAAGAAATGGCCCTAATGTCCAGAAAATTCAAGAAATTCTTCAAAAAGGTCAAGGAAAACAACAAAAGAAAAGACTTCAGCAAGTCCAGAAACACCTCCAAAGAACAGCTCACAGGGTGTTTCAAGTGCGGCAAACCAGATCACTTAGTCAAGAATTGCCCTCTGCTTCGAGAAGATCAAATGCCTGAACACCCTCGAAAACAGGGTCGAAAACACCCTATAAACAATCTGGGCAGGCGATTCTCGAAAGCTATGCTGGCTGCTTGGGGAGATTCCTCTGAGGATGAAGGAGAATCTGAAGCTGAAGAAGGAGTCGTAGCACTTATGGCACAAAGTGATTCAGATTCAGATGATGAATCAACAATCAGCTTCTCAGATCTCAAGAACAAGGTACATGGTCTTAACAAAGCCACTTTAGAAGAACTTCTATATAATTTGATAGACACATGTGCTGATCTAAAAAGAGAAGTTCGTGACCTAGAGCTTGAAAATGAAATTCTTAAAAATGAAAAACTCGGTTTACATGAAAATGTTAATATACTCAAAGAAAACCTCTTTATAAAAGAGGGAGATTACGCTCGAATAGAGGAAAAACTCTTTGAGGTGGAAGGAATGGTTGAGTCCCTGCTCAAAGATAACAAGGGTTTGCATGCTAATAAAGAAAAACTGGAGACCGAGCTTAGCACAAACAAACGATGGAACAAATCTTCACAGGCCCTTGCTTGGTTAAACACTCACCACAGTCGAAACAGAAAGGGACTTGGGTATAAGCCTAAACGAACAGTTTACCCAATTCATAAGAAGTATGTGGGATTACCTGAAAACATTGTTTGCTTTCATTGTGGTAAAACTGGTCACTATCGATATTCTTGTCCTTTAAGAAAAAGGATCTGGGTTCCCAAAACTAACCCGTGATTTGTTTTGCAGGCTGAAGTGAGAGAGAACAATCCCATAAACAATCCAGCAAACAGGGTAAGAAACACCCTGTCAAACAGATCAGAAAACAACCTTGAAAACAGGCAGCTGTGGTATGTTGATAGTGGGTGTTCGCGGCACATGACTGGAGAAAGATCAAATTTTCTCTCACTTACAGCTTTGAATGGTGGGAGTGTAGCATTTGGAAACGGCAAGTCTGGGACAATTGTCGGTATAGGTAATATTGGTAAAACTCTCTCCCACTCAATTGATAATGTGCACTTGGTTGATGGTTTAAAGCACAATTTGCTAAGTGTGTCCCAACTGTGTGACAAGAACAACCTAGTGGTGTTTTCACGAACACGTTGCTTGGTTGTAAATGACGACACAGGAGATGTTGTGTTGAGGGGGAAGCGATGTCAAAATGTTTATAAAGTTTGTATTTCCACTCTTCCCCAAAATAATCTGACTTGTTTAAATGCATTAAATGATGATATAATGCTATGGCACAAGAGACTAGGTCATGCAAGCTTATCCTTGTTAAACAAACTTGTTTCAAAAGACCTAGTTATTGGACTACCTTCCATCAAATTTAATGATGACAAGGTATGTGAAGCTTGTGCAAAAGGCAAACAAGTCAGATCTTCTTTTAAATCGAAAAGGTGTGTAAGCACTACTCGACCTCTAGAATTGCTACACATTGATTTGTGTGGTCCCATGAGGATAACTAGTAGAGGTGGGAAAAAGTATGTGCTTGTGGTAGTGGATGATTACTCTCGATTTACTTGGACCTTGTTTTTGGCATCCAAGGATGAAACCTTTGAGAATTTTATTGCCTTTCTCAAAAAGGTTGAAAAGAGAGTAGGACACTCTTTAATTAGCTTGAGATCTGATCATGGAACTGAGTTTGAAAATGCAAGTTTTATTAACTATTGTGATGAACATGGTGTTGATCATAACTTCTCAGCCCCAAGATCACCCCAACAAAATGGGGTGGTTGAGCGCAAAAATCGCACCCTGGAAGACATAACCAGAACAATGCTTATTGCTAGTGGTCTTCCTAGGTATTTTTAGGCAGAAGCATTGAACACCTCATGTTACATTATAAATAGATGCATGATCAGACCTATGTTGAATAAAACTCCTTATGAACTTTTCAAAGGCAGAAAACCCAATATTACGCACCTAAGGACATTTGGTTGTAAGTGTTTTGTGCATAATAATGGAAAGGATGCCTTAGAAAGTTTGATCCAAGAAGTGATGAGGCAATACTTCTTGGCTATTCTTCTCACAGCAAGGCATACAAAGTCTTTAACAAAAGAACCTTGTGTGTTGAGGAAAGTGTGCATGTACTTTTTGATGAATCTAACGTGTTGAGTGAGAATGATGCACAGGAAGATGAACTTGAATTAGGTCTTGTTCGAAAAGAAGTGTTGCTCCAAGATAAACGAGGTAAGAACACCATGGAGAAAACAACTCCTGAAGGTGTTCCTCAGAACAGCAGGCAAGGTGAACACCAAACAGGGGAAAACACCGCTGAACCCTGTTCGGAACCATGTTCTTCAGGAATAAGGTTACAAACAGGTGCAGAAACAGGATCAGGAGGTGTTCTTGAAGCCTGATCCTACACACATTTCAGTTAGAACAGAGCATGTGTCTGTGGATCCTCTTACTCCACGACCATGGAAGCACCATAGTTCGCATCCTCTTGATCAAATCTTGTCAGATATTAATACTGGAGTGCAAACTAGATCTAAACTAAAGAATTTTTGTGCTTTCTATGCTTTTCTTTCTAACATTGAGCCAAAAAGTGTGAATGAAGCTCTTGCAGATTCAGATTGGATCACGGCTATGCAAGAAGAGCTTCATCAATTTGAAAGAAACAAGGTATGGCACCTTGTACCTAAACCTGCAGAGAGAACAATCATTGGAACCAAGTGGGTGTTCCGAAACAAACTGGATGAGTCAGGAACAGTCACCAGGAACAAGGCACGGCTGGTTGTACAAGGATACAATCAAGAAGAAGGGATCGATTACGAAGAAACCTTTGCACCAGTTGCTAGAATTGAGGCTATTCGAATTTTAATAGCCTTTGCAGCTCATATGGAAATCAAGCTATATCAAATGGATGTTAAAAGTGCATTCCTAAACGGATACCTTAAAGAAGAGGTGTATGTCAAACAACCCCCTGGTTTTGAAAATGGTGATTTTCCAAATCATGTTTTTAAACTTGACAAGGCACTTTATGGTTTAAAACAAGCTCCAAGAGCTTGGTATGAACGGTTGTCAAGTTTTTTACTTGAAAATGATTTTAGAAGAGGCAAGGTAGACAATACCTTGTTTCTAAAATCTAAGGGGGAACATTTTTTGATTGTCCAAATATATGTTGATGACATCATATTTGGTGCAACTCATCATGATTTATGCAATGAATTTTCAAATATGATGAGGAGTGAGTTTGAGATGAGCATGATGGGTGAGCTTAATTTTTTCTTAGGCTTACAAATCAAGCAAACTCCAAACGGCACCATGATCCATCAGCAAAAGTATATCAAGGAGTTACTTAAGCGTTTTGGGATGGAGTCGGCCAAACCCATAGACACTCCTATTTCTCCTTCAACCAAGTTGGTTATGGATGATGGGAGTCCCTCAGTTGAGGAGAAACTCTATCGGGGTATGATTGGGTCACTCTTATACCTAACCGCTAGTAGACCTGATATTGTTTTTAGTGTTGGTTTATGTGCCCGTTTTCAGTCTAACCCTAAGGAAACTCATCTTAAGGCTGTTAAACGGATACTAAGGTATTTGAAACATACACCCAATTTAGCTTTATGGTATCCTAAAGGTTGCAATTTTGATCTTGTTGGATATGCTGATGCTGACTATGCTGGATTCCTAGTTGATAGAAAGAGTACCTCAGGTATGGCTCACTTTCTTGGACCTTGTTTGGTATCTTGGGCTACCAAGAAGCAACATTCAGTTGCCATGTCCACGGCAGAAGCTGAATATGTTGCAGCAGCTTCATGTTGTGCTCAACTGTTGTGGATAAGGCAACAGCTTAAGGACTTTTGTGTTGACATTGGATGCATTCCTATTTTTTGTGATAACACAAGTGCAATTAATATTGCCAAAAATCCATGTCAACATAAAAGAACAAAGCATATTGACATTCGACATCATTTCTTGAGAGATAATGTTGAAAAGGGTTTAATCTCTATGAATTTTTGCTCAACGGAAAGTCAGATTGCTGATATATTCACTAAGGCACTAGCTAGAGACCTTTTTGAGAGAAATAGACTAGAACTAGGGTTGGTGAGAATAACCTGAGATACCTGTTTCCAGAACATGAACTGGGTTTGGTAAGATCAACCTCTACACCCTGTTCTCTCCCCCTGTTTGCAAATTTTATTAATAATAAATGTGATTGCATATGCCCGTATTGCATGCATTTTTTTTCCTTATCTACTTAGTACAGCATAAGGGGATGTACTGGAGCCGTCTTAATGCCATTCAGTCGAATCAGATCAGACGGCAAAGAACAGGCATAATACAGAGAACAGG
This sequence comes from Carnegiea gigantea, assembly GCA_029747015.1. Classification (NCBI taxonomy): domain Eukaryota; kingdom Viridiplantae; phylum Streptophyta; class Magnoliopsida; order Caryophyllales; family Cactaceae; genus Carnegiea; species Carnegiea gigantea. The sequence continues at coordinate 26,269 of JAKOGI010002455.1, forward strand.
TACGCCCCTTGGTTGCTCGGTGGCATAATACAGAGAACAGGTACGCCCCTTGGTTGCTCGGTGTGTTTGCTTTCCTTCCCAAGGCACAAGGTGTTATTGCTCCTACCCGTTGCAATTCAAGAGATCTTCTCAAAGATTCGGCTGCTCTCTCTCTCTCTCTCTCTCTTTTTATGCCCTGCTCTTAGTACTATCGTTCGTCTTGCCCTCAAGCAAAAACCGAACATCCTGCAAACTCCTTAAACCCTAATCTCTCTCCTCTAGCAACAATGGCTTCCAACAACACTCTTCAATCAAAAGCCCTCGTTCTTTCTTCCTCAATTCCTGCTCCTTCTCGCCCAATTCTTTACAAGCCTTTCCAATTTCTGAATCGCTTGTCTCTAAAATCAGTGGGAATGGGGATGGATGATATTCCCTTTGAATGTGGAAGGGAATTGGTGTTCCTCGTAGGGGCAATTGCTTGTCCCATTTCAGTTGAGTCAGAGGGAACAAAGTCGGGGTCTCAAAAACAATTCTTGGAAACCCCTGAAGGGTTTAATTTTGAGCCCTGTTTCTCTGACACCGCGACAGAAACAGGGGCTGCCTCTGTCGAAGGTGTGGTTGTGGAGGATCTGCCTGTTGACTTCCAAGGGAAGTCGAATGAGTCGTCCGAGGAGAGTCTCGAGAAGAATTCTCTCCCTGAGGCTGAAACCCCCACTCCGGTCGCTCGAACTGGAGAGAAAAGGAAGAGGGTGAAAATCGTGGCTAGGCGTAGTAGAACGCCAAGAACAAGGCCACAACCAAGGTCTCAACCCTCACAAACTCCCTCTTCTCCTCAATCCTCTAAGCCCTCTCGCAAGTCTGCGAGAATCGCTTTTCAATCCGCTCCTCGTACCTCCAAACACTCCACTCCTATCATCGAGGAGATTTCTTCTTCTTCTGAAGGGTTCTCGGGTTCTGACTCTGAGAACACCACCTTCAAACAGGGGACACCGGTGTTTTCCGAGTCCTCTGAAGACCAAGCTCCTCCAAAACCGACCAATAAACCTGCTGTGAAGCCCTCTCCTGCCAAAACACCCCTCAAGCGAAAGCCCAGAACAACCCCCCTACCAGAAACTACCACCCCCTGCTCCCTGATTGTCTAGGCGTTTGTAAGGTTTTTAATGCAATATCCCTTTATTACTGCCTCTTGCAACTTCTGCTATTTACTTCTTTTCTCGCATTCATAATGTTGTTTATGCTTTTTAATGATGCCAAAAGGGAGAAGTAGTCCTATTGACGAGTGGACCTTAGCATTGACTTATCCCTATCAGCATTCATTCATTTTTTATCAATATGGTCACTTGGTTTGTCATTATCAAAAAGGGGGAATTTGTTGTGTTATTATATTTAGTTTTGATGATAACAAATCCAAGTGTAAAAATCTGTCCAAGTAATGTTGCTCCGAACACAATCTCCAAACAGGCCTAACTGGTGTTTGTGATCTTTATTGTATTAACTGGTTTGCTACATGTGAGAATGTCTTCTAGACAGGTTTTACTTGGTGATTCTATATTAAGTCAAGAACACCATCTCGACAGTTGATTGTAAAGCGTGTTCCTGAACTCTAGCAATGCAAAGAACAACCCCAGCAAACAAGGTGGCCTTGGTGTTCACAGCAGCTCTACAAATCTCAGACAAGATGACTGGTTCAAAACAAGAAGTCTTGGGTATATAGGTTTTATTTAATTAGACTCTTGTTAATATGCCAATATTGAAAACATCATTTTTAAACACTTCTTGAATCGGTACTTGCGCTAAGTGCTTCAGAACACCAGTTGCGAACAACCCTGCGAACAGGGTGCCTAGGGTGTTTCTGAACTGCAGTGGCCATACCCGATTATTTTTGAAAAATTCATTTTGGTTGGCCAAGATCTCTAGAATACTTTCCTTGAATTTCAAAACTGCTATTTCTCTGGAAAGGATATTTCCTGAAAATATTTTGGGAGAATTTCGAAAATAAGTTTTGGAGATTTGCCAAAACTTAAAGGAAAAAATTTCCTTTAACTATATTTTCGGATTTGGTAAAAGCTGAAAATCTCTTTAAACCTCCTCACGGTTATGGGAAGATAAGGGTTATCTTTTAAGATAACAAAATTCCTTATATTTTGGGATAAATTAATCATTAGCCGTTGGATAATTTTGCAAAACAATTTCCGTACTTAGCTGATTCTGTGGTTTATGATCGTTGGTTTTTTTGTTTAAAAGCCTCAGCTTTTTCTCTCCCAGCACATACACACAGACAGATATATACAGATATTCAAAACACTCGAAAAACAGAGAGATAGAAAACTCGGTTTGAATTTGCATAAACACAGCCTTTTGAAAAATCCAGGAAAATCAGAAAACTCGGTTTACACTCAAAGATTCTTGAGCTTCATTCTGAAAAGCAAACCGTGACAAGCTGTGTTTGATTTTGAGTTTTCATACCATTGGCATAATAGGATCTTCATTGTACCTTACATCTGCTTAGTGAGAAGCACCCCCTGTAAGGTGTTTGTAACCCTGATCTTGGATCAGAAAAGTGAGTGAGTGTGTCCTAGTCGTGTGGACTTGGACGTGTCTAATCTTGCGAAGGTTGGACGTGGTGTAACCTGTCTTTGGGAAGAAGGTTACGTGGTTGCAAGTTGTAACAAGGTGTGTTACATTTGTAACGTGTGAAGCCCGTTAGTGAAAGTGGTTAAATCCTACACGAGGTAGGTCGTGGTTTTTCACACCTCAGTTGGGCTAGAGGTGTTTTCCACGTAAAAATTGTGTGTGCTTTATTTTCCGCATCTATCTTGGTGATTTTCGCCTCTGCAATATTTGAGAACACCCCGTGCAAACAAGCTATCAGGGTGTTTGTCACTTGAGAACAACCTCTGTGAGGGTGTTTGTTATCTACAACGCGAAAATCAGATACCACAATTCACCCCCCCTCTTGTGGTTGGATACTCACGAACTCAACACCTTGGCTTGATGATCCAAAAGTAGCGACAACATTGACAGATGCTCAACAACAAGAATTAAAGAACAAGAATTAAAGGCAAAATGCGTGAAAGACTTAAAGGTGAAGAATTACCTGTTTCAAGCAATTGATCACCCCATCTTAGAAACAATTCCATCCAAGAAGACTACCAAAGATATTTGGGACTCCATGAAGAAGAAATACCAAGGCTCTAAAAGAGTAAAGTGAGCACAACTTCAAGCCTTGAGAAGAGAATTTGAGACTTTCCAAATGAAAGGTGGAGAATCTATCATGAGTTACTATGGTAGGGTTATGCAGATAAGCAATAAGATGCGAATTTATAGGGAAAGGATGGATGACATCACAATTGTGGAGAAGATACTATGGTCATGGAGTCCAAAATTTGACTATGTGGTCTGTTCAATTAAAGAATCAAAGGACCTAAACTCGCTCTCCATGGATGAACTGCAAAGCTCCTTATTAGTTCATGAACAGATGACAATTAGAAGCTCTACAGTAGAGGGGAAAGCTCTAAAGGCTTATGTTAATACTCGTTCTAATAATTTTAGAGGATGACGTAGAGGCTGAGGTTAAGGCAGAGGATAGGGAGGTCATGAAAATAAAGATTCTAGCTGGAAAATCAAAGCCCATAATGACCAATCTCAAGGCAAAGGCAGAGGTTGAGCTTATGATAAATCTATGGTAGAATGCTTTAGATGTCACAAATTTGGTCATTACGCATCTGAATGTTGTACTAGGTTGCCTAATGACAACGGAAAAGAAAAGAGTGCAAATTTTATGGCAAAATATAAAGCAGAAACATTGTTGGTGGTTGTCAAAATGAAAATAAACCTAAATTAGATTTTTGGTATGTAGATAAAGGATGCAGTGACCATATGTGGGGAAGTAAGCCACTTTTTTCTTCTTCAAATAAAGACTTTGATTCCACTAGGAGCTTTGGTGATTGCTCAACTATAAAAGTGACAAGTGAAGGTGATATCAAGATCAAAACTAAGAATGGTTCTGCTAAAACAATTTCGAATGTGTTTTATGTTCTTGACTTGAAAAGTAATTTGTTGAGTGCTAGGTAGTTAGAAGAAAAAGAGTGTGTTAGCACCATTAAGAATGGTGCTTGTTGTTTAAAAGAAAAAACTCTAATAAGTTGTTTCCACTAAAGATTGAAAGTATTTAATCCTATTTGATGGTTGAAGCTAGAGAACTGTCATATTTGTGGCATTTTCATTATGGTCATTTGAGTTACGGCAGATTGAAGACTCTCTAAAAAAAAATATGCTGATGAGTCTTCCTCAAATCATTGTTCCTCCCGAAATTTATGAAGAATGTGTTGTTAGCAAACAACCTCATCCTTAATTTCCTCATTGAAGGTCATGGAGGACAAAAACTATTTCGAACTTAATTCATTCTGACATATGTAGACAAATAAAGCCACTTTCTAATGGAGGTAAACGATACTTCATTATCTTCATTGGTGATTTTTTGCGAAAAACTTTGGGGTACTTTTTATAAGAAAAATTAGAAGATTTTACTGCATCTAAAAGGTTTAAGGCTCGTGTGGAAAATGAAATGAAAATGGCAATTAAAACTCTTCGAACTGATCACAGTGGTGTTGTTCAACTATATTTAATAAGTTTTGTGAAACGCATGGCATTTGAAGAGAGCTTACTACTGGATATACACCATAACAAAGTGGTGTATCAGAGAAGAAAAACAAGACCATACTAAATATGGTCAGAAGCTTATTATCAAGAGGGAGAATACCAAAGACTTTCTTGCTAGAGGCAGTGAACTGGTGCATGCATATTTTGAACAGAAGCCCCACTTTTGCTATTCAAAATATGACTCCAGACGAGGAATGGAGTGGGAGAAAGCCGAGTGTTGACCACTTTAGAATTTTTGAGCGAATCGCTTATGCACATGTTCCAGATCAGAAGAGAAAAAAACTTGATGATAAAGGCGAGAAATTTATGTTCTTAGGCATTAGTGAAACATCAAAAACTACAAATTGTTCAATCCACTAACAGGGAAGATACTGACCAGCAGAGATGTTAGTTTTTATGAGGAGAATGGGTGAAATTTGATTAGGTCGTAGCCTAATCAAGTGCTACATAAAAATGATATTGAGAAGCACTTCCAATAGCAAAGATTCACTAGAATCACCAGCAACAAGTGATGCAATAGGTGCTGCAGTTTTTGAAATTTTCGGAACAAAGATAGCAAAGGAAACAAAAGCTACTAATATAGTAGCTCAATCACTTTGTGTTTGAAAAAGGCTAGCATGGATGTAAGGCTATGAGGTAACAAGAGTTCATCAATGTGAGGATACCACTCACTTTGCCTTGTTTGCAGATTGTGATCCTACAACTTTTGAAGGTGTTGTCAACACAAAAATTGGAAGAAGGCATTGGATGCTAAAATTTAATCCATTGAAAAGAATGACGCTGAGGAGCTAACTAACCTTCCCAAAGGCCATAAGTCAATTGGCGTCAAGTGGATCTGTAGAACCAAGTTGAAGGATAATGCAGAAGTCGACAAGTACAAGTCCAAATTAGCGGCCGGGAGACCCAAGTAGGAGTATGGAGTTAACTACAAATAAGTTTTTTTTCTAGTTGCAGGACATGACTCAATTAGATTAGTGATTGCCTTGCAGTGCAACATTCTTGCCATATTTTCCAGTTGGATGTTAAATCAGCCTTTTTGCATAGAAACTTGGAGGAAGAGGTATTTATTAAATAGGCCCCGGGTTATATATTAAGATCAACAATGAGCATAATGTTCATGAATTGAAGAAAGTTCTTATGACTAAAACGAGCTCCATGCGCCTGGTGTAGTGGTATTCATACTTACTTTGTCAAAGTAGGTTCTGAGAAATGTCCTTGTGAACCCTCTCTGTTTGTTAAAATTAGAGACGGTGGTACATGACATTGGTGTTAACAAGCACTTCCAACACTAGAGATTCACCAGAATCACCAGCAACAGGTGATGTAACAGGTGCTGTAGTTTTTAAAATTTCAGAAACAGAGATAGCGGAAGAAACAAAAGCTACTAATGCAGTAGCTCAATTAGTTTGTTGTGCTTGAGAAAGGCTGGCATGGATGTAAGGCTATGAGGTAATAAAAGTTCATCAATGTGAGGGTACTACTCACTTTGCCTTGTTTGCTGATTGTGATCCTACAACTTTTGAAAGTGTTGTCAACAAAGAAAAATGGAAGAAGACAATGGATGCTGAAATTGAATCCATTGAAAAGAATGATGCTTAGGAGCTAACTAATCTTCCCAAAAGCCATAAGTCAATTGGCATCAAGTGGGTCTATAAAACCAAGTTGAAGGACAATACAGAAGTCGACAAGTACAAGGCCAAATTGGTGGCTAGGAGATACAAGTAGGAGTGTGGAGTTGACTATGCAGAAGTTTTTGCTCCAGTTGCAGGACATGACTCAATTAGATTGGTGATTGCCTTGTAGCGCAACATTCTTGGTCCATTTTCCCATTGGATGTTAAATCAGCCTTTTCACATGGAAACTTAGAGGAAGAGGTATTTATTGAATAGCCCCTGGGTTATATTAAGATTGACAATGAGCATAATGTTTGTAAATTGAAGAAAGCTCTTATAGATTAAAACGAGCTCCATGGATTCAAAATTGGAGACGGTGGTAAAGTGCTCATTGGTTGTTTATATGTTGATGATCTTATGTTTATTGAGAATGGTGGTGCAATGTTTAAAGAATTTCAAAAGTCCATGATGGAAGACTTTGAAATGACCGATCTTGGTAAAATGTATTACTTTTTTAGTTTAGAGGTATTGAAATATGATGATGGAGTTTTTATCTACCAAGAGAAGTATGTGCTGGAAATACTGAATAGGCACAAAATGAAGGATTGTAATGCAACACACACTCCATTAGAGTTTGGTATGAAACTGCATGAAGATGATGGGGAGATGGTGGACAACACGAGGTACAGGCAACGCATTTGATGTATTTAACTGCTACAATGGTAGACATTGTGCAAGCAGTGAGTCTCATAAGTAGATGTATGGAGAACCCAGCCATAATGCACCTTCCTTTTCCGAATAAGAATCCTTCGTTACTTGCAAGGAATTCAGGACTTTGGTTAGTTATACAAAAAAGATAAAGAATCAGATTTGATTGGCTTCACTGGCAGTGATTATGCAAGGGATTTAGATGGAAAGAGGACTAAGTCTGGTTATGTTTTCATGCTTGGAACAAGGGTTCTTTTATGATCTTCAAAGAAACAGTGCATTGTCACTTTGTCAAGCACAGAACTAAATTTGTTGCTACCATAATGTGTTCTTATCAAGCTATTTGGTTGTGGAGAATTCTTCAAGAGCTACAGTCCAAGCAAGGCAACGCTACTCCAATCTTTTACGACAACAATTCTTCCATCAAGTTGTCCACGAACCCGATACTACATGCAAGAAGCAAGCACATTGATGTTAGACATTATTTTTTGAGGGGTCTTTGCAAATATGGAGTAATTGAGCTAAAGTTATGTCGTAGTGAAGATTAATTAGCAGAGATTTTCACAAAACCCATTATGTGTTTCCATTTTCGAAATCTAAGGAGGTTGATGGGAATCAAAATCACGGAAGATTCCAGTACGCTGAATGTAAACTGAAGCTTTATAACTTTTAGTTTAACAGGGGGACTATTAAAATGTTGGTTGTTTTTTTGTTAATTGGCCTAGGTTTTAAAAGTTATTAAAATAATGAGTTTATTACATATTATTTTGGGTCTTCTTTTTATGACATTTCTATTTTGGTATTTCTCTATTTAAAAGCTTTAAAATATGAATGAAGAATTCAACTTTTTGCAGCCATATCTTCCCTCCTTTCTATGACCGAATTTCTACTGAGTGTTCTAATTTTACAATAGTGGTATCACAGCCATGTTCAAGAATTTTTTCATCCCAAAAAAAAAGAGAAGGCAATATTTTTTCTTCCTCCCCATCTACTTCATGGCCTCAGACAACAATTTGACCACATTAACAATTCCATACAAGATACTTCCAAATATATTAGGCCTCCATGAGGATCAAGGCTATGAAAGCGTAAATCATACACAGCTTCAAGCCTTGAGAAGGGAATTGGACACTCTCCAAATGAAAGATCGAGAATCTATCATGAGTTATTGTGGAAAGGTTATGGAGATAAGCATTAGGATGCAAATTTATGGGGAGAGTATGGAATACGTCACAATTGGGGAGAAGATGCTATGCTTACTGATCCCAAAATTTGACTACGTGGTATATTCAATTGAAGAATCAAAAGACCTGAACTCGCTCTCCCTTGATGAACTTCAAAGCTCCTTATTAATCCATGAAAAGAAGATACACAGAAGCTCCACGGTGGAGGAGAAAGCTCTAAAAGCTTTTGTTGATACTTATTCCAATATTTTCAGAAGACAGGGTAGACGTCGAGGTTGAGACGGAGGATGAGGAGACTGTGGACGTAAAGATTCCAACACGAATTTCAAAGCCCATAATGACCAATCTCAAGGCAAGGGCGGAGGTCAAGCTCATGATAATTCTAAGGTAGAATGCAGTAGATGTCACAAATTTAGTCATTATGTGTCTAAATGTTATATTAGGCTGCCTAATGACAAAGGAAAGAAAGAGAGTGCAAATTTTATGGAAAACAACAAAGCAGAAACATTGTTGATGGTTCTTCGAAATGGAAACAAACCTGAATCAGATTTCTGGTATGTAAATACAGGATACAATAACTACATGTGCGGAAGTAAGTCTCTCTTTTCTTCATTAAATGAAGACTTTCTTTCTACTATGAGCTTTGGTGATTGCTTAACTGGGAAAGTGATGGGTGAAGGTGATATCAAGATCAAAACTAAGAGTGGCTTTATCGAAACGATTTCGAATATGCTTTATGTTCCTAACTTGAAAAGTAATTTGTTGAGTGCTGGGCAGTTAGAAGAAAAAGGGTATGTTATCACCATTAAGAACGGTGCTTGTGAGATTTATAATCGTAATAAAGGCGTTATTGCCATTATTAAAAAAAAAAAAAAACTCTAATAGGTTGTTTCTGCTAAAGATTGAGAGTATTCAACATTGTTTGATAGCTGAAGCTAGAGAATTGGCATGGTTGTGGCCTCATCGTTATGGTTATTTGAGTTTTGGCAGATATTGAAGACTCTCCAATAGGAACATATGGTGACTTCTCTTCCCGAAATATCGTTCCTTCCAAAATTTTGAAGAATGTGTTGCTACTAATCAACCTCATTCTCAATTTCATCATGGAAGGCCATGGAGGGTAAAACCCATTTTGGAGTTAATTCACTCTAATATTTGTGGACCAATAAACCTATTTTCTAATGTAGTTAAATGAGACTTCATTACCTTCATTGATGATTTTTCTAAAAAAACTTGGTTCTACTTTTTATAGGAAAAATAAGAAGCTTTTGGTACATTTAAAAGGTTCAAGGGTCATGTGGAAAATGACATGAAAAAGGCCACTAAAACTCTCTGAACTTGTCGTGCTGGTAAACATTGTTCAACTATATTTAATAAGTTTTGCAAAACTCATGGCATTCAAAGAGAGCTTACTACTATATGTATTCCACAACAGAATGGTGTATTAGAGAGGAAAAACAGGACCATATTAAATATGGTCAGAAACTTATTAGCAATAGGGAGAATATCAAAGACTTTCAGGTAAAAAGCAGTGAACTGGAGCGTTCATATTTTGAACAGAAGCCTCACTTTTGCGGTTCAGAATATGATTCCAGAGGAGGCATTGAGTGGGAGAAAGCCTAGTGTTAAATACTTTAAAATTTTTAGGTGTATCGCTTATGCACATGTTCTAGATCACAAAAGAAAAAAACTTGATAATGAAGGGGAGAAATTTGTGTTCTTGGGTGTCAGTGAAACATCCAAAACTTACAAATTGTTCAATCCACTAATAAGGAAGATAATGTCCGGCAAAGATGTTATTTTTTGATGGTGAGAATGTGTGAAATTGGGTTAGGCAATAGCCTAATCAGGTGCTATTTGACAATGATGCTGAAGAAGCACTTGTGAAACTAGAGGTTCACCAGAATCACCGGCAGCAGGTGATGTAATAGGTGCTACAGTTTCTCAAATTTTAGAAATAGAAGTAGTGAAAGAAACAGAAGCTTCTGATGCAGTAGCTCAATCACTTGGTTGTGTTTTAAAAAGGCTAGCAGAGATGTATGACTATGAGGTAACACAAGTTCATCAATGTGAGGATATCACTCACTTTGCCCTGTTTGCTGATTGTGTCCCTACAACATTTGAAAGTGTTGTCAACGAAGAAAAATGGAAGAAAGCAGTGGATGCTGAAATCGAATCCATTGAAAAGAATGACACTTGGGAGCTAATTGATCTTCCCAAATGCCATAAGACAATTTGCGTCAAGTGGGTTTATAAAACCAAGTTAAAGGACAATGGAGAAGTCGACAAGTAGAAGGCCGGATTGATGGTTAAGGAATACAGGCATGAGTATGGAGTTGACTACATAGAAGTTTTTGCTCTAGTTGCAGACATGACACAATCAGTTTAGTGATTGCCTTATAATGCAACATTCTTGCCCTTTTTCCAAGTGTTAAATCGGCGGTTTTGCATGCAGACTTGGAGGTAGGGGTGTTCATGGTTCCGGTTTCCGAACCAAAGGAGATTTCGGTTCGGGTATCCGAAATTTCGGATTGACAAAATGGCGAACTGCATTCAAAATGAAACATTCGGGTACCCGAAATTTAAGTACCCAAAAATTTAGGTACGGATGTTTGGTTACCTAACAACCCATTTTTTCTAAAATGTTTTTTCTTACTTTGCCTAATAATTTTGTTGTATCCATAACATAATTATTTCTATTTATGGTGTAAAACATTGTTGTATTGCACCAAGTTGCATTTGAAATTATTACACAATATGGGAATATGACTAGATATCTTACCACCATTCACATTTCAATTTGTCCACACTTTCATAAGGCATAAGCTTGTTAACATCGTATTCATGCCTAACACATTCAAATAAAACAATGTAACAAAATCAAAGTACTTGTCTTCTTATTGTTTGGGAATATTTGACTTACGAAGTCATTAGGGTAGAGATAATATAAAAAAGCTTTGTAAAAGTTAAAAAAAAGTTTCGGATTTTCGGGTCCCCGAATCCTCAAAATGCCTGAACCGCACCTGAACCGATAACTCAAAAAAATATTGCTTCAGGTACCCAAACCCAAATTTTCAAATATTTCGATTTGGGTATCCAAGATTTTGGATCGAGTAACGGGTTTTCGGTTCGGGTCATTGGTTACTAATATTTTTGAACACCCCAACTTGGACGACGAGGTATTTATTGAACAACCCCTTGGTTATATTATGATTGGCAATGAGCATAATATTTATGAATTGAAGAAAGCCCTTTATGGACTAAAACAAGCTCCATGAGCCTGGTATAGTTAGATTGAGACTTACTTTGTCAAAGTAGGCTTCAAGAAATGTCCTTATGAACACATTCTATTTGACAAAATTGGAGACAATGCTCTTTGTTTGTTTAAATGGTAATGATGTCATATTTACCGGGATTGATGGTATTATGTTAAATGAATTTAAAAAGTCCACAATGGAAGAGTTCAAAATGAGCGATCTTGGAAAAATGAATTCCTTCCTTGGTTTAGAGGTACCGTAATCTCATTATGGAATTTTTGTCTGCCAAAAGAAGTATGCGCGGGAAATGCTAAACAGGCTCGGAATGAAGGATTACAACTCAACACACACTCTAATAGAGCATGGTTTGAAACTGCAAAAAGATGAAGATGGAGAGAAGGTAGACAACACAATGTAGAAGCAAATGATAGTCAGTTTGACGTATTTTACTACCACAAGGCCAGACATCATGTAAGCAGTGAGTGTCGTAAATAGATATATGGAGAACCTATTGCTGTTAACGGAATCCTTTGTTACTTGCAAGGAACTAAGGATGGTGGTTTGTTGTATAAAAAAGATTTAAAAAAAGGTTTTATTGGCTTCATTGCTAGTGATTATGGAGGGGATTTAGATGAAAGGAGGACTAGTATAGCTATGTTTTCATGCTAGAACAGGGGTTGTTTCATGGTGTTGAAAGAAACAATGCATCGTCACTTTATCAAGCACAGAAGCTGAATTTGCTGTTGCTACTGCATGTGCTTGTCAATCTATTTGGTTCAGGAGAATTCTTGAAGAGTTGCAGTCCAAGTAAGGTAGTGCCACTCCAATTTTTAGCGACAAATATTCTGCCATCAAGTTGTCTAAGAACCCGATACTAGATGGAGGAAGCAAGCACATTGATGTTAAATATAATTTTTTGAGGGATCTTTGCAAATATGGGGCAATTAAGGTCAAGTTACGGCGCAGCGAAGATCAATTAGCAGAGATTTTCACAAAACCCCTTCGATGTTTCCATTTTCAAAAATCTGAAAAGGTTGATGGGAATTGGCATAACAGAAGATTTCAATAAGTTGAATGTAAATCGAAGCTTGAGAGGTTTAAGTTTAAAGGGGGACTGTTGAAATGTTAGTTGTTTTTCTGTTAATTGACATGGTTTTTAAGGTTTATTGGAATAATAAGTTTATTACGGATTGTTTTCGGTCCTATTTTTATAGCATTTCGATTTTTGGATTTGTCTATTTAAAAGCTTCAAAATATGAATGAAGAATTCAGATTTTTGTAGCCATATCTATTCCCTCCTTTGGATGTTCTCGTTTGCGCTGAGTGTTTCAATTTTATTATAGTGGTGATGGTCGAGAGTTTTTTCACCCCCTAAAAAAAGTGAAGGCAATACCCACCCCCAATCTTCTTTATGGCATCAGACAACAAATTCATCCAACCCGCAGTTCCACATTTTGATAGTCACTATGACATTGTAGCATGTCAATGGAGAAATTTCTTCAGCCCAAAGAGTATTAGCCATTGATAGAGCCTGGGATTGGAGAGCCTAGGGACAATGTTGACGGATGCCCGATAATAAGAATTGGAAGCAAAACGTCTTAAAGACTTGAAGGCGAAGAATTACCTATTTCAAGCAATTGATCGCCCCATTTGGAAACAATTCCATCCAAGAACACTTCCAAAGATATTTGGGACTCCATAAAGAAGAAATATCAAGGCTCTGAAGGAGTAAAGTGTGCACAGCTTTAGCCTTAAGAAGGGAATTTGAGACTTTCCAAATGAAAGATGGAGAATCTATCATGAGTTACTATGGTAGAGTTATAGAGATAAGCAACAGGATGCGAGTTTATGGGGAGAAGATAAAAGATGCTACAATTATGGACAAGATACTACACAAGCGGATTCCAAAATTTGACTACGTGCTATGTTCAATTGAAGAATCAAAAGACTTGAATTCACTCTCTATTGATGAATTGCAAAGCCCCTTATTAGTTCATGTACAAAAGATAAATAGAAGCCGCATAGTAGAGGAGCAAGCTCTGAAGGCTTCTATTGATACTCATTCCAACAATTTCAGAGGACGGGGTAGAGGCCAAGGTCGAGGTAGAAGATGAGGAGATCATAGATGTCAAGATTCCAGCAGGAATTTCAAAGCCCATAATCACCAATCTCAAGGAAAACATAGAGGTCGAGCTCATGATAAAGCTAAGGTAAAATGCTTTAGATGTCACAAATTTCATGATTATGCATATGAATGTTATACAAGGCTGCCTAAGGGCGAAGGAAAGGAAGTGTGCAAATTTTGTGGAAAACAATGAAGCAAAAACATTATTGATGGTTGTCCAAGATGGAAACAAACCTGAATTAGATTTCTGGTATGTAGATACAGGATGAAGTAACCACATGTACAAAAGTAATTCACTCTTTTCTTTTTAAATGAAGACTTTCATTCTATCATGAGCTTTGGTGATTGCTCGACACTGAAAGTGATGGGCAAAGGTGATGTCAAGATCAAAACTAAGAATGGTTTTGTTGAAACAATTTTGAATGAGGTTTATGTACCTGAATTGAAAAGTAATTTGTTAGGTGTTGGGAAGTTAGAAAAAAAGGGTACGTTAGCATTAATAAGAATGGTGCTTGTGAGGTTTATAATCCTAATAAAGAAGTTATTGCAATGGTTAAAAAAAAAAAAAAAACTCAATAGGTTGTTTCCGCTAAGGATTGAAAGTGTTCAATTTTGTTTCATAGCTACAACTAGAAAATCGACATGGTTGTGCCATTGTCATTATGGGCATTTGAGTTTTGGTGGATTGAAGACTCTTCGACAGAAAAATATAATGACTCGTCTTCCTCAAATCATCATTCCTTCCGAGATTTGTGAGGAATGTGTTGTTAGCAAACAACCTTGTTCTCAATTTCCTCATGGAAGGTCATGGAGGGTAAAAACCATTTTGAAGTTAATTCACTCTGATATTCGTGGTCCAATAAACCCATTTTCTAATGGAGATAAATGATACTTCATTACCTTCATTGATATTTTTCCCAAAAAACTTGGGTCTACTTTTTACAGGAAGCTTTTAATACATTCAAAAGCTTCAAGGCCCGTGCAGAAAATGAATCGCAAAAGGCCATACTGAATGGTGTGTCCGGGAGCTTACTGAATTCAATGACCTTTTTGAAACTAATGGAATTCGAAGAGAGCTTACTGCTGCATATACACCAATAGAATGGTGTATCAGAGAGGAAAAATAGGACCATACTGAATATGGTTAAAAGCTTATTAGGAAGAGGGAGAATACCAAAGACTTTCTAGGAGTGAATTGAAGTGTGCATATTTTGAACAGAAGCCCCACTTTTGTTGTTCAAAATATGACCCCAAAGGAGGCATGGAGTGGGAAAATGCCTAGTATCAAGCACTTTAAAATTTTTGGGTGTGTCGCTTATGCACATGTTCCAGATAAATAGGGAACAAAACGTGATGAGAAAGGAGAGAAATGTGTGTTCTTAGGTGATAGTGAAACACCGAAAACTTACAAATTGTTCAATCCACCATTAGGGAAGATCTGACCAACAAAGACATTACTTTTTTTTGATGAGAATGTGTGTAATTAGATTAGGTAGCAGCCTAATCAAGTTCTACATGCCAACGATGTTGAAGACGCACTTCTGACACTAGAGAATTCACCAGCATCACTAGCAGTAGGTGATGCAATAGGTGATCTAGTTTCTAAAATTTCAGAAATTAAGGTAGCGGAACAGACAGAAGCTACTGATGCCATAGATCAATTACATCATCATGTTCGAAAAAGGCCAGAATGGATGCAACACTATGAGGTAATACGAGTTCATCAAAGTGAGGATACCACTCACTTTGCACTGCTTGCAGATTGCGACCTATAAGTTTTTGAAGTGTTATCAACGAAGTAAAATGGAAGAAGACAATGGATGCTAAAATTGAATCCATTGAAAAGAATGACGCTTAGGAGCTAATTGACCTTCCCAAAGGCCATAAGACGATTGGTATCAAGTGGTTTTATCAAACTAAGTTGAAGGATAATAGAGAAGTCGATAAGTACAAGGCTAGATTGCGGCTAAGGGATACAAGTAGGAGTATGGAGTTGACTACATAGAAGTTTTCGCTCTAGTTGCAAGACATGATACAATCAGACTGGTGATTGCCTTGGCAGCGTAAGATTATTTGCATATTTTTCAGTTGGATGTTAAATCGGCGTTTTTCTATAGAGACTTGGAGGAAGAGGTATTTATTGAGCAACCCCCTATGACATTAAGATCGACAATGAGTATAAAGTTTATAAATTGAAGAAACCTCTTTATGGACTAAAACAAGCTCCACGAGCCTGGTGTAATCATATTGAGACTTACTTTGTCGAAATAGGTTTCAAGAAATGTTCTTATGAACACACTCTGTTTGTCAAAATTGGAGATGGCGATAAACTGCTCATTGTTCGCTTATGTGTTGATCAAATTATATTTATTGAGAATGATGGTGCCATGTTTAATGAAATTAAGAAGTCCATGATGGAAGACTTTGAAATGGCCAATCTTAGTAAAATGCATTGCTTCCTTGGTTTAGAGGTAGTGCAATCTGATGATGGAATTTTTGTCTACCAAAAGAAGTATGTACAGTAAATACTGAACAGGTACAAAATGAAGGATTACAACTCAACACACACTCTATTAGAGTTTGGTTTGAAACTGCATAAGGATGAAAAAAGAATTTTAGAAGGTTTACATCTTAGTCGTCACATGGGTTTCTAACAACCATATTTTTTGATAACTCTAGGCGGTCAACTTTGTTGGAGAGATCCAAGAAGAGAGCCCGCTTTAAACAAGGCCCATGGCAATAAGTCCAAGTGAGATTACATCCTACAACCAATTGACAATATAAAAGTAGCCTATTTGACTTATATACCATGGTCTTTCCCTTCAGACTCCCGATGTGAGACTTTTCACTAATGTGATATTCCCAACAATCTCGCCCCGCACATGAGTTTCTTCTTAATCACATTAACACACAAGCTTCCCTTTATGTAGAAGTCTTTTCAAAGGTGTCAACCCACCATCAAGAGCATATCTGCACTCTACTCCACAAAGTTTGCATATCGGCTTGCCCTAAATCGAGGCTTCATGCCATCCACTTTGTTCCAAGAATACCACCCCAGAGCTCATCACGCCATCGAGCCACCTTATAGCACACGCACTCACGCTCGATCAACAATTAAGAGTGTACATTATCCGGTCCAAACCTAGACCAAACCGAGTTCATTCGGCATGGTCCTTAGTTCAAAAAATTCTTTTATTCGGTCCTCTGTCCAGTCCGGTCCACCTAGTCCACCGGGTCCGGACCAAAGACCAACTATTTTTTTAAAAAAAATAAAATAAAAATTTGTTCTTGATTTGCTTCTTTGATTTCATCGAATGCTCATTCATGTCGCTTTCTATCACTCCAAACTTAGATCTCTGCAATCCCTCTATATGCTTTGATGTTTTACAATTTGTGGTATGAGATTTTAAGTTTTTAGTTTTCAATTTATCATGAGTTTGAGACTTTGTTTTGGCTTTTTGGTCAAAGACTGCTACAAAACGTCAACTCATACTCCTTAGAATTAGCAAACAAAACCAACCATAGCATGATTTTGGACAAAATTAATTGAGTTCAATAAGCTTTGTTCCAACCGCGCTAAAAATCAATTCAATAATACTTCGGTCGATCCCGGTCTGGTCAGAATTTTTTTGGTGTGGTCTCAAGCCCTTATTCGCCCTGGTCCTCAGTCCGTTCTTTTTCCCTTACAGTCTTCGGTTCAACCTAGCCTGATCTGATCCGATCCGATCCGAGTTTAGACCAATGAACACTCCGATCAACAATCGCATCACTTCATCAAGCTCGTCCATGAGGTCCTTCATGTCGCATTTTTTCACCGATCTAATACCCAAATGCACCATAGACTCTAATAGCAGTATAGCACATGTTGGGAGATCCAACGAGGGAGCCCAATTAATCAAAGCGCATCACACATGTTGGGAGATCCAATGAGGAAGCCCACTTAATCAAATTACATCACAGCAAGATTCCATCCTCAAATCAATTTACAACAAGAGTAGTCCACCTAACATATATACCTT
Source organism: Carnegiea gigantea (assembly GCA_029747015.1). Taxonomy (NCBI): domain Eukaryota; kingdom Viridiplantae; phylum Streptophyta; class Magnoliopsida; order Caryophyllales; family Cactaceae; genus Carnegiea; species Carnegiea gigantea. The sequence goes on from JAKOGI010002455.1 coordinate 43,816, forward strand.
GATCCCTTTCTTCAAACTTTCAAAGTGGAATTGTTCTCTCATGTGTGATATTTCCAACAAACTTGAAGATGCAAACTCATAGCAACTAATAAATACCGAAAGTTCTTCAATTAGTACAGCACATAAAATCCTACAAAACTTTGTAGCCACTCGACATAGATCACAAACGTATATGATTGACATTTACACTAGCCAGGACCGTGGCTTGGCTTGGCTTGCCTTGCCTTGCCTTTGTGGTCGATTTCCATTACACCTATGTTCTACAACCAAAGAACCCTTATAGATGATGCATATTCATCATGATCCAATTGTGTGAAAACCAGCACATGACCGATGGCAAGTCCGAAACACAGCTTGGAGGTTGCTCTAGTTTAGTCACTATCTTCGTTAGGAAATTGAGGGGGAGCCCATTTGCCAGTTTTAAACTTCTTGTAGAAGCTAGAACTTCTCGAAACAACATAGAAGACTGCACATACAAAAATGGAGTTAGCTCAAAGGAAAGATATCGTTTCAAATGGCTTTTGAACTTTCAGAACTTTTGGGAAATCTAGTATCTTTCGGATATATGTCAAGGTTATAGCTGCATATATCCAAATCTTGTTAGACCTCACTTCGGTGTAACGACTCTATAAATAAAATTAAGAACTCGGATTCAAAGCAAGCTCCATACTTGTCAAGGGCATAGCTGCATATATCTTCCTTTTGCTATTCAAAGTTTAACAAGCAAACCAGCACCAACAAGGCTATACCTGGTATTCCAGGAATTACAAGATTCGGTTCCTTCAGAACATCATGAAGTGTCCTCTTTTCATTAACTTTTATCCATCGGGAAGGGTCTTTACCTGGTAAACAATATAAGAAAAGATTACTATGCCAAGAAATTGGCAAATGTTCATACAATGTATCTTGATAGCCCAACGTCTAAATATGGATAGCTGCACAAATTTTTTACACCCTAGGCAAAAAGTTCCTTTCAACTTATAGAATGCAATTGACATCCTCTGACACCGCACGTGTGACGGAAAGCAACAACATAATCATCCAAAGTAGGCCAGTAGGGTCTGAGACATGGCAGAAACCATGTTTGTAGATCAAGTATCACCAGAGATACCATAAATGGACTTCTGATATCCTCTTACAATGCACATATGACAGAGAGCAACAACATAATCATCCAATGTAGGTCCCAACTTAGTGGGGTCTGACACATATGGCACAAAACATGCTGGTACATCAAGCGTCACCAAAGATGCCATAAATGGAATTTTAGTACTACCTGCGGGGTTCCCATGGTTTCGCAAATCATCTTCTTCACCGATGTTTCCTGCACCAGCACCCGCAGTGCCCTCCAAAAGATAGTGCAGCATCTGTTTCTTAGCCAGGCAAACAGTTGAGCCCACCTACAAAGCCAACATTTCAGGTTTTATTGGTACCAGAGATATTGGAATCTCATTACCAATACCCCATCAAAAAAGCATTGCATTGGATTTAAAATACACTTACTCTATATCTAAACCAAAATATTGATATAGAGTCTACAGACTTATGGAAAACTTAATCAAATTTTCTAAACTGTCCATGCCATAATCCAGCAAGCTTTCAGAATTACAATCTTAACTCTTCCATTCAAGTTGCTCAGTGCAACTTCTTTGAAGCAACTCCATATTAAAGGCTGATAGCAGAATATACCAATGAGTACCAAACAGAAGTCATGTCATACTGCTGTTCGCTTATGATGAGTCTCACTGAATCATCCAAATTGAAGAACAATAACAAATTACAGCAACTACTAAGGATCCTCCTCTCAAAAATCAACTTAACGAAAGGCATAAGATGATAGTTACAAACCTAGGACAGTTTTACATTGCCATCTACCATGCCCCCTTTTACAAATGCCCCTTGCGCTCAATGTGTATATACTGAACAGGCTCGTCCCTTTTATGCAAGCTAATCCAATATAGAGACAATTGAGACATCTTACTCCTTCATTCGAACTACTTTAACACTATGACAAGAAACCAACTCAACCGAAATCTTAAGTTGATAATTTCAGTCTAAAACCAGTGACAAAGGTAAGATATGCCCAAGGGGAAACAGTAATCCCACTTTTAGGTAGGCTATGTGCAGAGATTGCTCAAAATGGTACGATCATGGCGCACTCATATGATACGGACAAACGAAATAAGTAGAAACAATGAGCTAATCAACTCATTCAAATACGCAGGAGCCACACCAATTAACAATTAGAAGAGAAGACTTTGTACCTCAAAGTACAACTCGATATTCTCACGGGTGTATGCATGGTCTTCATCCCACGGCAGTGGCGGACTACTCTCTGAAAACATGTTTGCAAGCTAAGGGTGTTCCATAGAGCAAAGAGACAAACAAAAAGATTATTAAAATGCATATGACATCTAGCTCATTAGCATTATATGGACCCTCTTCTAGGAGCATTCCCCAAATCGGTTCTTTTTTTGACAAAAAAGGAAAATGAACTTAAGGTTTGGACTCTTCCTCCTTTTCTCTTGCCCTCCTCATCTACATAAAAAGAAAGAGTTTATCCTACTGGATAATACTATAACAAATTTACTGGATCACTCACATAACAAGAGTGCAAAAGAAGGCAAAAAGCACACTAAGCATTCCAGCGACAAAGGATATCATATCAAGGTGGGATGAAAACAAATCTGTCTCACAGAAGTCCTCAATAATGTCACTGGACATGACCTCAGCATACAGCAAAAGCACTGGCCAGTGAAGAATCTTGCTCTTGTCTAAAACTGGTCTTTTCAGCCCAGTGAGTTCCCGGTACATTGCTTTGCCAATCTTTAATCCCCTATCTTCAAATGCAGAAACAAGCTCCTGTATATTTGAGGACAATCATATCAACCAGCTGACAAATAAGAAAATATTCTCTTCTTCAGCTATAGTAGCAAGTTAAGCACCTTAGCAGTAGTCAAAGCCTTGGTAACTTCAGCCTCCAGCTTCTCACGTTCAGCCAATTTTGCATTAGCCAACTTTGCCAGCTTTTTAAGCTCTTCATTATCAGGAGCTACCTCAAGTCCTTGCTCACAGTATGATCTAGCCTCTCTCAACAAATCCAGAGCCAGTGAAGCTTTAGCAGCTCTATAAAATGCCTACCTTGTCAAACATGAGAAAATTTAAATCATCAGTCTCTGCATGAAAACCCATATAAGGTATACCTGAAACCAGATTTCAAGGGGACTATCAACCTTAATATTCGTGGGGGAGAGCTTGATTGCTTGCTCAGCATCCTCAAGGGCACGCCTGTTATTCCCTAATAAAAGATTAACATGGGCTCTATTCGAATATAAGATCGAAGCCTCCTGTTCACCAAAAACCTTCTGATTTATAGCTCTGGTGTAGCAATCTATGGCATATGGGTAGTGCCTCTTACCCTTTTTAACGTATTCATTACCCTTGTCCTGAAAACTCCAAAGAAACCGAAAACACATACATTCAGATAAAATACTGAAGACTAGTTCAACAAGCCCTTAGCCTCATGATCAATTATATAACAAAGACATTAATGCTAGTTAGTTAACACTAAAGATCTTCAGTCTCAACTCTCAAGGACGGTGACCCGTGATTTAACACCATGACTGATTGAACCATGAGCACAATCATGCAAAAGTATCTTACATATGTAATCTAATCAACGCAAATATGCAAAACTTCCAGAAAATGTTGAGTTCTGCTTCAGCTGGTTTGCCAGAGATCCTAACAATTTTTCTCACTGAATTCCTAAATGAGTACAGGTTTGACAACAATAAACCGTTGAACTAATTGAAAGGTTATCGTAGTTTTCCATGACATTCCTTTCCCTAATTTTTCTCCTTAATTAGAAGCTAAATAAATCAAACTCAACTGAATTACCAAACACCTTATGATTCAGGAAACTGCATCAGCAATATCAATTTCATCGCAGATGGAAAAATCGACCCAAATTTTAACCACAGCATCAAATGCCATCTGTAACCAATACCACCCATGATTTCACTTCAGCTGTAAGAGCGCGAGTACGAATTTGAAAAGACAATTAACTGAAAGATGAAGCACGAAGCTTTTTCAGGAACTAAGGGTAGATTAAGTTATACAAAGATTCAAATTCGAGAAAAGGTTGGAGAGAGAGAGAGATAGAACCTTGAGTTCAATGGCAGCAGATTCCTTGAGGGCAGCAATGGCGTCCAAGTCAGCTTTCTCACTCTCTGTTTGCGGCTCTGAACCCGAGTCCAGCCATAGGGCCATTTCACACACACACACAGACAGAGAGAGAGAGGGGGAGAGACAGAGAGAGAGAGAGACGTTTCGAGTGTCGGAGGCGAAACACAAAGGACTTCGAACGGTGGTTTGAAATTTCTGGAAGCCCAAGGCAACTTGGCAGAATTTATTTTTCAGTATTTATTGCTTATCATTTTGATTTTAAGCTAGTTTCATAATGCAAATTCTTATATGAGACTGTCCGACCGTACTTACTATAAGAGTCGAGGAATCTAAGTGGTATAATTCTTTTACAAAGGGATGGGTAGCTGGGAAGAAAATGTAAACGCACTGGGAATTTGCCCCAAAAAAAAACAATTTATTAAGTTCTCTCTTTCTAAAACTCATACAATCATACGTTAAATTGTTATAAAACAAAATTTGCCTTCAAGAGTTGAACTGTGGGTTGTACTTTGCTCTGATTGATCTTCATTCATCTAGTAGTTGATTTTGAGGCTTTAAGTTCATCTTCGAATTTCATTGGTATGCTTAAATTCTGTTTGTTTGATTGTCATTTCTTTTTTTTTTTTTTTTTTTGGCTGAATGAGGCAAACAACCAAATAGGCACAAACTAAACTAACAAGAAGGAGACACTAGCTCAATAATCACTTTCTTCCACAAGTAGAGTAGCAGGAATATCCTACCTCGTTGCCATCATGCCTGACCACCTTGTATTCATCCATTTAGCCACCCCATTAGCCATTGAGTTTGCACCCCTCTTCACCCAGTTAAACTCCACTAATCTAAAGCCTGCCACCACCTGCTTGACATTGCTCGCCACCACCTCCACTTCCCAAGGCATTTCAACTTGGCCTCGAAGAGCTCTCATGACCCCTTGGTTGTCCCCCTCCATCAACAACATTTCCCTCCCCCTCTCTCTTGCAGCTTCCAGTCCCACTAATACTGTCATCGCTTCTGCCACCACCACCGAAGAATACCTAACTTTCATTGCTCCAGCCCTCATCACATACCCATTCCCATCTCGTTCAATTCATCCAACTACTCCCGCCCCCTCCTTATAAGCAGCATCCACATTGATTTTCTAACAACCCTTCCTCGGCACAGTCCTCGCCTCATCCGTTTCCTTGCTCCTTACAGGGCCACTATCATCCATAAAAATCTTCATCTGAGCCGCCGCTGCTACCTCCGCGCTGATACATAGTCGAGCCAAGTCTACTTCCCCACCTCTTACCCTAAGTCGGTTGCAAAGAGCCCACACCTTATCCATCACTGAAGCTGCGAAAATGCTGAAGTCTTTTACCCGATCCCCCATCAGTATCATAAGGCGCTCATCTCCCATGGCAAAGTTAATCCAGTCTTATACATCTACCGATCCCATGTCCCTAATTCCTAGTCCCCAAATCGACTTGAACCAAACTCTATTCAAAGTGTCGCATTTAATAAAAATGTGGTACGCTGACTCTCGTCCTCCATGGCAAAGAAAGTAACTCTGATCCTCAATCCCAAATGCCTAGCAAGTCTGCACCTTATGGGTAGTAAATACACAACAACTGTCCACATCAGCATTCTTAGTCTTTCGCTCATCCTAGCCCCCCCAGATCCTCTTCCAAATTGCACTCATTGGACCTGCCCATTTATCTTCCAGAGAGGTTGTATAAGCTGCCTTTATCATAAACTTTCCCTTGGCCTCCTTTACCCAAATATAGCTATCATTAGTTAGGACGTAAGGGATAGATATTTTAAGAATATTATCGACACTATTATCATCAAAGACCTCTTTGAATTTCGGAATGTCTCATGCCCTTTGTTTGTCCAGGATAAAACCATGCACCAGTAGTGACTCCTCAACAACACCATCTCTCGGTCTGGGCCGGAACTCAGGACACCATGGAACCCATAGATCGGTCCAAGCATTAATCGCTCAACCAGTCCCCACCCGAAAGCACACCCCTCGCCTCAGTATATCCCTACACTTCACAATCCCTTTCTATGTGCTTGAGCTATATGAAACAACATTTCCTTTGATCCAGTTAGCTCAACGACTGTATTTATTAATCAGAATTGATGCCCCGGGGCTACGTGGCTTAGTTAGAACCCGCCACCCAAACTTTGCCACCAAAGCCTTATTAACGTCTCTAAAATTTTGAAAACCAAGCCTTCCCAACTGTTTGGGTTTGCAAAGGCTCTCATACGACATGAAAGCAAGGAATTGAGGCTTGTCTTGGTCAACCCCCCACCAAAAATTCTGAACAATAGACTCCAACTCGCTACATATCTGGGTTGGCGCCAATTCTGTAGTTATCAAGAAAACAGGGATAGACTGAAGCACCGATCGGATCAATGTCGCCCTACCTGCCCATGCTAGAGTGTTAGCACGCTAGCCTGTCAAACGCGACTTGATCTTGTGCACAACATCATTAAAGGTTCCCTTGCAATGTCCCCGAACTGTCATTTTATCTTTGACGTATTCAAAGACATCTGGTGCACTGCCGACTCCCATAATAGCACCCAAATGAGTCACCCATTCCATGGAAGCATTGCCAGACCCAAAATTGGAGGATTTCTCTTTATTCATTCATTGTCCCGACCACCGCTCATAAGTATTCGAGCATTCCCTTAGTGCCTCAACCTCACCTATAGTGGCTTCGCCAAACAACATGAAATCATCCATTGATATATCTCCCGAGGGTCTATGCTAAAACTCAATTTAAGAGTAAAAGCTTAAAACCAAGAGAGAGTACAATCAAGGAAAAATTTAAAGGAATGGTACGTTATAGGCTGGTTGTGAATCAGCTAAAATGCAAGGAGGGGAATGGATTTAGATTCAAGGGATTCTAAATGGGAGAAGGAAAAGAAAGTGATGTATCTTTAGGGTGAATACACGAAAACTCAAGCAAGAATTCAAGAACTAAAGGTTTAGCAAACTGAATTCAAGCTAAGCTTAGGTGAAACATGTGAGATAATTAATGGTAGATGGATAGTCTAAACCTTTGTTTGGATACAGAAACACCACCAAACTAAAGTTTATGGCCCCTAAACTTGATTAAGATGCAGAAAAACCACTTAAACAAGATTAGGACCAAGCTTGAGCACCACTCTAACCGGTCTAGTTAAGGATAAGCAAGTTTAGTGTTTTTGGTTTCAAAAGAGCAATGCTCTCTTCTCTTTTCTTAAATTCAGGAAATCTGATTTGCAAAATGAAAGAGTACAACCTATATAGCCTAGCAATCAAGCATGCAAGCTGCTCTAGCCTAGGGGGTGAGGTTTCTTCACAATTAGGAAACCTCTTAAGCAAGCTTAGTTCACAGTTTAAGCTAACCCGTGTAATACTGGCTAGTTTACGACCCTAATCCTTGCTGATTACAAGCTTTGCCTCTACTTTAACCAATCAGAATTGAAGCCTTCATGATTAGGAAAGAAGTAAGCAAGGCTAATACACAGGCAAGTAGCTCTTAACATGTGAAAGAAAAAGAAGACAACAGCTTTGTTCCCAGGTAGCTTTACGGCTAACCAATCAGAATGAAGTTGTCTTCTACACTTGCTTCGCATTGGATAACTTGGTGGTTGCTTCATGATAGTGTCTAACAGCTTGTTAGTGGTTCAACCCAGCAGTTAGGCTAGGATTGGACGTGATTAAGGTTATCAACCACCAAATGCACCAATTAGGTGCAACCGGGCAGCAGCTGACAGAATATAGGGAGGCCACGTTTCCCAAGGCAAATGTGGGTATAACTCAGTTTTACACACATGATTAGAAAGCTTGAGAAGTCTTCTAATGGGTGTAAGTGGAATTACTCAATTTGGAGCTCATATTCCTACCCAACATATCAGAATACTAGGATTGGTCTAAACCGAGTTCCAGCCTGCACGGTTTGAAAGATGGACCTGATTCTTCATCTTTCACTTCATTTAACTTGATTAAATCACTTGGACCAGGTAGTTAACATCTTGAGGATCCAAAATGTGCAAAAATTAAGGACTTAAACCTCATAGAGGCCAAAGTAATTACAATAATAAAAATCAGGTTTGCCGCTTGAATCAACCCGTACTTACTATTTTACTTATTAAACTAAAAGTAGATGATTTATTTACACTTTGGCTTTCAAAATAAGATTACCTTTGCTTATTTGAGTTTCCAAATTAAGGGGTATGGAGAGATCTCCATCATCCTCCCCCTGTTGAAAAAGATTTCTCCTCAAATCAGTTTAGGTAATAACCTTCCATACTTGGCTCAATTCTAGCTGAAATAAAATCAGCCACACAAATAAGTCTCTTTTGATCTGCGAGACTCTTTTAGGAGGTAAACCTATAGGTATCTCCTCAGGAAATAAATGACAGAAGTTTTACATGAATGCTTTGGCTACAGGGTGAGTGGGTAAAGGCCTTGCTGGTTCATCTTTCACTTCCCTTTGATTACTTAGAACTCTTCTCAAAACCAAGAGTTTTTCTTCATTAGTCTCTTCCACTACCTCCTCTTGAGTTTCCTCAAGTTCATGCTCACTTTCATCTTCATTTTCTTCCTCTTCAAAGACCTTCTTCACGGTTGACCATTCGGGCAAGGTAATAACCTTACGGTTTGGGCAGTCCGAGGATACATGCACAAGTCCTTAGCACTTGAAACATGTTATATTGCTCATGGGATTGGGATTTGGCCTATTTTGAGGAGTTTGGATCTTTGTGGAGCTAGGGTTCTTTGTGAAAAAGAGGGGAATAGATTTTGTGGCTTGAAAATGGGATTGAAACTCCTTTTGCTAAAAGGTTTGTTCCGGGTGTTTGGTTTTGGATTTTGGGGTTCTTGTCTTTGCTTCAAAAATGCACTAAGCTGTTCTTGAAGATAGTCATTTTGAGCCTTAGTTTCTTGTTGACGTTGAGCCCTTTCACTAAGTATCTTTATTAGTATCTCATTCTGCCTCATAAGTGCATCCAATCTCTCCTCCTGACTTATGCTAGAACTCATTTTCTCAAGGTTTGTGATTAGGAATGTGTTTGGAAATCTGTGTGGGAATGAATTCTAGAAGTGGGAGGGACATACCAGGCCTAGGAGAAGCTAAGCTCTGATACTAAAGTTGATGTATCTCCCGATGGTGTATGCTAAAACTCAATTTAAGAGTAAAAGCTTAAAACCAAGAGAGAGTACAATCATGGGAAAACTCAAAGGAATGGTACATTATAAGCTGGTTATGAATCAGCTAAAACACAAGAAGGGAAATGCATTTAGAATCAAGGGATTCTAAATGGGAAAAGGACAAGAAAGTGATGTATCTTTGGGGTGAATACATGAAAACTCAAGCAAGAATTCAAGAACTAAAGGTTTAGCAAACTAAATTCAAGCTAAGCTTCGGTGAAACCCGTGAGATAATCAATGATAGATGGATAGTCTAAACCTTTGTTTGGATATAAAAACACCACCAAACTAAAGTTTAGGGCCCCTAAACTTGATTAAGGTACAAAAATACCACTTAAACAAGATTACGACTAAGCTTGAACACCACCCTAACCGGCCTAGTTAAGGATAAGCAAGCTTAGTGTTTTTGGTTTCAAAGGAGCAATGCTCGCTTCTCTTTTCTTAAATTCACAAAATCTGATCTGCAAAATGAAAGAGTACAACCTATATAGCCTAGTAAGCAAGCATACAAGCTACTCTAGCCTAGGAGGTGAGGTTTCTTCACAATTAGGAAACCTCTTAAACAAGCTTAGTTCACGATTTAAGCTAACCCGTGTAATACTAGCTAGTTTACAACCCTAATCCTTACTAATTACAAGCATTGCCTCTACTTTAACCAATCAGAATTAAAGCCTTCATGATTAGGAAAGAAGTGAGTGAGGCTCATACACAAGCAAGTAGCTCTTAATATGTGAAAGGAAAAGAAGACAGTAGCTTTGTTCCTGGATAGCTTTACGGTTGACCAATCAGAATGAAGCTATCTTCTCAACTTGCTTCTCATTGGATAACTTGGTGGTTGCTTCATGATAGTGTCCAACAGCTTGTTAGTGACTCAACCCAGTAGCTAGACTAGGATTGGACATGATTAAGGTAATCAACCACCAAATGCACCAATTAGGTGCACCAGGCAGCAGCTGGCAGAATACGGGGTCTAATTGGAGGCCACATTTCCTAGGGTAAACATGGGCATAACTTAGTTTTCCACACATGGTTGGAAAGCTTGAGAAGTCTTCTAATAGCTCCAGGCAGAATTACTCAATTTGGAGCTCATTTGCCTGCCCAAAAGATCAGAATATCCAGACTGGTCCAAACTAAGTTCTAACCTATACGGTTTGAAAGATGGACCTGGTTCTTCATCATCCACTTGATTTAACTTGATTTAATCACATGGACCAGGTAGTTAACATTTTGAGGATCCAAAATATGCAAAAATTAAGGACTTAAACCTCATGGAGGCCTAAGTAATTACAATCACAAAATCGGGTTTACTGCTGGAATCAACCCGTACCTATTGTTTTACTTATTAAACTAAAAGTGGATGATTTATTTACACTTTGGCCTTCAAAATATGATTACTTTGCTGATTTGAGTTTCCAAATTAAGGGGTATGGAGAGATCTTCGTCATCCTCCCCTTGTTGAAAAAGATTTATCCTCAAATCGGTTTAGGTAATCACCTTCCATACTTGGCTCAATTCTGGCTGAAATAAAATCAGCCATGTAAATAAGTCTCTTTGGACCTTAGAGACTCTTTGAGGAGGCAAACCCGCTTTGGCTATGGGCTGAGTGGGTAAAGGACTTGCTGGTCCATCTGTCACTTCCCTCTGGTTGCTTAGAACTCTTCTCAAAGCCAAGAGTTTTCCTTCATCAGTCTCTTCCACTACCTCCTCTTGAGTTTCCTCAAGTTCATGCTCACTTTCTTCTTCATTTTCTTCCTCTTCAAAGTCCTCCTTCACAGCTGACCATTCGGACAAGGTAATAACCTTACGGTTTGGGCAGTATGAGGTTATATGCCCAAGTCGTTGGCATTTGAAACATCTTATATTGCTCATGGGATTGGGATGTGGCTTATTTTGAGGAGTTTAGATCTTTTGTAGAGCTAGGTTTCTTTGTGGAAAGGAAAGGAATAGATTTTGTGGCTTGGAAATGGAATTGGAACTCCCCTTGTTAAAAGGTTGGTTCCGAGTGCATGGTTTTGGATTTTGGGATTCTTGCCTTTGCTTCAAAAATGCACTAAGCTCTTTTCGAAGATAGTCATTTTGAGCCTTAGTTTCTTGCTGATGTCGAGCCCTTTCACTAAGCATCTTCATTAGTATCTCATTCTGCCTCGTAGGCATATCCAATCTCTCCTCCCAACTTATGTTAGAACTCATTTTCTCATGGTTTGTTATTAGGAATGTGTTTGGAAATCTGTGTGGGAATGAAATCTAGAAGTGGGAGGGATGTACCAGGCGTAGGAGAAGCCAAGCTTTGATACTAAAGTTGATGTATCTCCTGAGGGTCTATGCTAAAACTCAATTTAAGAGTAAAAGCTTAAAACCAAGAGAGAGTACAATTAAGGGAAAACTGAAGGGAATGTTACGTCATAAGCTGGTTGTGAATAAGCTAAAATGCAAGGAGGGAAATGCATTTAAAATTAAGGGATTCTAAATGGGAAAAGGAAAAGAAAGTGATATATCTTTGGGGTGAACACACGAAAACTCAAGCAAGAATTCAAGAACTAGAGGTTTAGCAAACTGAATTAAAGCTAAGCTTAGGTGAATCCCGTGAGATAATCAATGGTAGATGGATAGTCTAAACCTTTGTTTGGATATAGAAACACCACCAAACTAAAGTTTAGGGCTCCTAAACTTGATTAAGATACAGAAACACAACTTAAACAAGAATAGGACTAAGCTTGACCACTATAATCGGCCTCGTTAAGGATAAGCAAGTTTAGTGTTTTTGGTTTCAAAGGAGAAATGCTCTCTTCTCTTTTCTTAAATTCACGAAATCTTATTTGTAATATGAAAGAGTATAGCCTATATAGCCTAGCAAACAAGCATGCAAGCTGCTCTAGTCTAGGGGGTAAGGTTTCTTCACTATTAGGAAACCTCTTAAACAAGCTTAATTCACGGTTTAAGCTAACCCATGTAATACGAGCTAGTTTACAACCCTAATCCTTGCTAATTACAAGCTTTGCCTCTACTTTAACCAATCAGAATTAAAGCCTTCATGATTAGGAAAGAAGTACGCAAGCTAATACATGTTCGTCTTAAATTTATACCGCAAGTGCACAGTGTAGCTGTAGTTAGCACACGGTAAGTATGGGTCGTATTCCACAGGAAATTCAGTTCCAATTACTAGAACTAATTAGATTACTCAATCTAGGCGATCATAATTGTTGATTAAGAATTAAACTAAGGAAAATTCTAATGACTAAGTACTGAAATAAACAGCAGAGTGAGAAGCACCTAGGTTGGAATTAACAGGATGACTACGCCAGTTAATCAATTACTAACCCTGCCAAACAAACCCAAGCATGCATTACGAGTGGATAGATCATCCATTAGGTCCATCTCCTCCCTCTCTCGAGAGTCGAAGACTAATCCTTCAACTATAGTAACCTATTCTCATGGAACTAAAAGTCGGAGGATTACAAGTTTTACAATCTCGAATCCCAATTAGAATCTTAATCATTTTCATATTAAAACCCTAATTGTCTACTAGGTCGCACTAAGTAAAGGTTTTGTCTCTCAACGTTCCCCTAAACCGTAGTAAAAATGGATGAATGCTCTTTCAAGCAATTCATCGAGCATATGGTGTGCATAGTAGAAATCGCAAACAAACGAGAGGAAAGTAAGGGTTGGGGCTAACCCATAATTCAACAACACATAGTCGGCATTAATCCCAACCCAAGTTGGGAGATTTAGCCTAAAATCATCTTCATAACAACAATCGTAACATTCAATTCAATAATCATAACAACCGAACCCTAAAATAATCAAGAACAAGGGAAGGGAAGAATGGAGAGAGAGAACTTAGAATTTATCGAACGAATTAAAGACAGAATAAACTTCAATCCAATAGCATAATCCAAAAGCATGAAAGAAACTTCAATCCAATAGCGTAATCCAAAGATGCAAAGTAAAAACTCTAAACGAAAAACCTAAAAATCACCTAAAACAAAGTCTGAGGAAAGAAAGCTGAATGATACTTAAAATAACCCTGACAGACTTTTAAGTTGCGAAGGCGAAAGGGGAGGCACGGTCGTGCTTTGAGGCACGGTGGGACCATGCCAAATAACTAGCACAACCATCTCGGGCTGGCCACATAGCATGGACATGCCACTTGGCACGACTAGACCGTGCCACCTGGCTGGCCGGTCGGTTGTGCCGGTTTTTCGTGGCCTGGCTGTGCTATCCGTGATTGATCCTTGGGACTTCCGTGCAACATTGAGCGGCCTTTTTCGCGGCGTTAAACTCGCCTACTTAGCACTCCTTTCTGCTAAATATCGTCCATCTTTTCGTTCCTTTGACAAAGTCCCTGAAAATACAGAAAGATGCTATATGAGTAAAATGTATGCTGAAGGAGGCCGATTTAACCCTTTCTTAACACGATCGAGTGTGAAAACACGAGAAAAAAGAAGTCAAATAAAGGCTAAAATAGGGTCAAAATAGAGGTTTGTCACTCCCCCATGCTTATCTTTTACTAGTTCCTAAGTAAGATTAGCTCATGAAACACCAAAAAGGGAGATAAACCTCTATCCACGCTCCTCCTGAGGTAAGAGATGAGTGATCAATAATCCAAGATAAATTATGCATTAGAGGTGGTCGATTTAAAGTCTGAAATATCCTAAATGAGACTCATGCATTACCATTCCTAAATCATCCTACCCAAATTCAATACATCAATCACCCCAATATTGAAGCACATAGCAAGACAAGACCTTCCTTAATAAGTGGTGAGTAAGCGAGACCAGTAGAACCTCACTTTTAAGATAAAGTAGAACACTCCCCTCAGTGTGTTTAGAATATGTAACAGGGGTGCACTCAATGCTCTATCCAATCAAGTACTACCATAGGCTTGGTAGAGTTCTCGATTCTCCACCATCTAATGCAAAGTGCAAAATGCTAATCATGAGAGCTTGTAGAAAAGATGTAATGGGGCCAAAGGTAAAGGTGACAAGTGGAATAAATTTGAGAAGAGTGGAGCTAATGGTCAAAAGACTAGGGAGCAAAAAACACTTCCACAACTAATGTCAAAATAACAACTTCACACCACAATTGAAAATTGAGCAACAAACCCGACAAAAACCTCAAGGGAGGAGTTAAGCAATCTTATCGCATTACCCTCATGCCAATCACTTCATTCATAACTTTTCTATTTCTTTCTTTTGGTTTCCTTTCCACTTTTCTTTTCTTTTTCTTTGCTTCCTCTTTTTTCATCATTTCTATTTCTTTTCTTTGAAAGGAGAAAGGCATGTGAATGGCATGGGAAACACAAACTCGAATCACGAATCCCTCCAAACAAGCTACTAATAACGTACCCAAGGTGAACTAACCTTTAAAGCAAATCTAACTCAACATGGAAGTGTTGCTCCACTAGACCTTGACAAGAATATAGAGAATATAGATAGGCCAAGTTTTTAATGTGTAAGGGGCAACAACAAAGACAAAGGGAAAGGCACAAAGGGCTAGCAAAAAGGATAATACATATTAATGGGTGGCTTTTTAGCTCATGTGGCTAAATAAAACAAAAATTACCTATCATATTGACACATGCACATGCTAAATGCGATTTCAAAGAGAACAAGACCAAGTTCTAGAGATGCAATCCTGGATGAGTCATGCATGAAGGAAAGTACGAGACTATATGTAATGAATATTCATTAGGCTCAAAGTCTCACAGGTAAGTCTACCACAGTCCAACAACTTACTCCAAAGTATGTCCCACTTATCGAGGTCAATTAAGCCAAGTCACATGAATCTCAAGCGCAATTCACAAAAGTTCACACCATAACAGGCCACACTTCAACACACAACTCAACCAGATCAATCCCTTGTGTTCTCTTCATAAGAGGGATTTTCGCACACATTTATTATAAAGTAATAAATCTAACTAAGAAAGCGGTAAAGGATATAAGGGGAAATGAAGAGAAGAAGTAAGAAGTAGTACCTGGAAATCTTGAGGACGTCCAACTCGATCACTTCTCTTTTTGAGATGCAAAATCTAACCTATATGCTCTAAACTATATGTTCTATTAAAGGAAAAATGTAAAAACAACCTAGTGAAACTATATGAAGTCCTATCTATATGATGCAAATGCAAGTGACGTCATGCATCCCGCGCCCCAAGTCCACAATTTTACCCAAAGAGCTGCAAGCGCATCCCTCATGCTTGAGACTTTCATTGTCCTCAATTAAAAGAACATAGAGAAAGCCAAGGGAAAGGTGGAACCAATAGCACCTAGGGGAAAGCGGGCGAGCGGCCGGGAAAGAAAAACATACCTTTTTGTTTTTTTTCCTTTTTTTTCAGCAGCAGGTAAATGCTTGAATTACCTCTCAAGAAGCGCTTGTTTAAAGTCCTTAACTTGACCCTTACCTCCAAATAGGAGACGGTAATAACACGGGAGGTGGCCTGGAGGAGGTGTAGAAATGTGAAGTAAGATCCTCTACCTCCCCAGTACAAGCTGAAGTGGTCGCAAAACGAATCGGGACGGTCGCAGAAAAAGTAGAAGAACCTCCAAGCAGTTTGTGAGATCTCCCATTTTTAGCAGATATCTCAACCCCAGAAACAGCATCGAAGGGGGGAATAGGAATAGGCTCCTCAGAAGGTGAAGGGAGGACAGGCGCTGAAGGCAGTACGGGAGAAGGGAAACTGAAATTCACCCTCTCCCTACATATAGTGAAGGACATGGTGCCTGTCTGCACATCAATCACCACCCCCGTGGTCGCAAGGAATGGCCGACCTAAGATGAGTGGGGTCGAAAAGTCCTCATCTATGTCAAGAACGACGAAATCATAGGGGATGAGGAATTTGCCCACCTGGACTGAGACATCCTCCAGAATGCCGACAGTCTGCCTGATGGAGCAGTCTGCCAATTGAATAGTCATGCTGGGGGGCATGGGGTCCCGTATTTATAACTTCTTGCAGAGAGAGAGCAGCATAAGGCTCATGCTGGCACCCAGATCGCAAAGGGCTCTTTCAATCTGCATATCCCCTATGCAGCACGGAATAGAAAAACTGCCAAGATCCTGCAGTTTTGATGACGACTGCCTCTGTAAGAGCGCGCTGCAAGACCCGCCAATGAGAGCCACTGAAGTTTCCCTAGGTTCTCCCTTCTTAGACAGGAGCTCTTTTAAAAACTTCAAATGGGCAGGTGCATCCTTGAGAGCTTCTAGGAAGGGGCTACTGATATAGATTCGGCGTAGAGTATCCAGAAATCACGCGAATCTAGGTTCAAGCTGAGGTAGCTTGGACCATGCTAGTCTCTGAGGGAAAGCCACTGGGGGCTGGTAAGTACGTGCAGGAGGTAGAGGACTAGGCTTTCCCTAGCAGAACTCAGATTCTCTTCTTTCTTCTTCCCCTCTGTTCCTACAGAATCAGGAACTAGAACTACCTCCTGGAGAACCATCACTGGGCTATCCTCTAACCCATCTCCCATCATGGAGATGGCATTGGTGTAACCTCGGGGGTTAGTCTTGGGCTGGCTTGGGAGATACCCTTGAGGTCGAGACAGGTGACTCACCTGTTGAGCGATCTGAGCGATCTAGGCATCCATTGTCTTCTGATGGACAACCATGGCATCGAGTCTGGAGGTTAATAAATTGATTGATTCACCAAGACTTTCATTAGTCTTGGTCTGAGTCACTATGAAGCGCTCCATGAAACTCTTTAGATGTGATGTGGGTTGAGGAGGTGGAGGGGGTGAAGGATTGTAGGGAGCTCTGTTGTGGAAACCAGGTGATTGGACAGAACTCTAGGGGTGAGGGTTGGGGTTCTTGTAAAGAGGATTTGGATGGCTCTTCCAACCCTGGCTATAGGTGGTAGGGTGGCGGTTGTTTTATGGTGGAAGGTTGTGGCTATGGAAAGCGTTGACGTGTTCAACGCTAGGAGGAGCATTGTAACATTCAACGGAGGTATGACCCTGTACACCATAGGCCTTACAATATGCATAGGCCCCCATTGATGACCCCACAGAAGTGACTGATGGGGTAGCCACTCTATCCAATCGCTATGCTAGGGCGTCTACCCTGCTGGCTAGAAGTGTCACAGTGTCCACCTCGTGTCTGCCACCGCCCCTCGTGGGGGTGGCTCTCTCACTCGACCAGTGATAATTGTTGGAAGCCATCTCTTCCAACAATGCCTTCGCCGCTTCAATAGACTTGCCCATGAGAGCAGCCCCTGCTGCGGCATTGACAGAAATTTTCACTGATTGCTCTAACCTATTGTAGAAGGTTTGGATTAGGAGCCAGTCAGGAACTCCGTGGTGGGAACATTGCCACTGGAGGTCTTTAAACCACCCCTAGGCCTCGTACAGGGGCTCCCCATCCTACTGGGTGAAGGATGTGATATCCATTCTCAGCTTGGCAGTCCTGCCAGGTGGGAAGTATTTGCTGAGAAAATCCTTTGAGAGAGCCTCTCAGGTGGTGAACGAGTTAGGCTCCTCATTCTGCAGCCAGTCACTGGCTCTATCCCTTAGTGAGAATAGGAAGAGCCTCAATTGAATCGTGTCCGTGGTCACCCCGTTGAGTTTGATGGTATCACGCTTCGCAAGGAAGTTACGAAGGTGCACGTTAGGGTTGTCCGAGGGGTAGCTGCTGAACTGGTCCCACTCCACGAAGGTGATAAGTGTGGGGCTGAGTTTTGAAGTTGCTGGCTTCGACCGTCAGGTTCACAATAGGCGATGTGATACCCCACGCTTGTGGCAGGGCGTAATCACGCAACACCCTTTGGTCTTGCCCTGCCATCGCTGTTTCTGCTTTCTTCCTCCTTTTCACTTCTCCGCTACGCGGCGTGCTGCTGCTTCTATCTCGGAGTCCAATGAGATAAGGTCTTAATCCCTTTGACTCCTCCTGCGCATATAAAAGCAAACACTACCACGGCGTAAACAGTTTCTAGCAAGAATATGAAGAACTATTAACTAAAACAAAAGAGAAAAAAAAGAAAAGCCTAGTCTAAAGTATTCAAATTGGCTCTGATATTGGAAGGCACAAGTTTCTCGGCAACGGCGCCTAAAACTTGTTCGTCTTAAATTTATACCGCAAGTGTACGGTATAGCTGTAACTAGCACACGGCAAGTACGGGTCGTATTCCATAGGAAACTTGGTTCCAATTACTAGAACTAACTAGATTACTCAATCTAGGTGATCATAATTGTTAATTGAGAATTAAACTAACGGAAATTCTAATGACTAAGTAGTGAAACAAACAGCAGAATTAGAAGTACCTAGGTTGGAATTAATAACATAACTATGTTAGTGAATCAATTATTAACCCCGCCAAACAAATCTAAGCATGTATTACAAGTGGATAGATCGTCATTAGGTCCATCTCCTCCCTCTCTCGAGGGTCGAAGACTAATCATACAACTATAGTCACCTATTCTCATGGGACTATAAGTCGAAAGATTATAAGATTTACAATCTTGAATCCCAATTAGAATCTTAATTATTTTCATATTAAAACCCTATTATCTATTAAGTCGCATTAAGTAAAAGTTTCATCTCTCAATGTTCCCCTAAACCTTAGTAAAAATGGATGAATGCCCTTTTAAGCAATTCATCGAGCATGTGGCGTGCATAGTAGAAATCGCAAACAAACAAGGTGGGGCTAATCCATAATTCAACAATACATAGTCGGCATTAATCCCAACCCAATTTGGGAGATTTAGCCTAAAATCATCTTCATAGCAACAATCGCAACATTCAATTCGATAATCATTACAACCGAACTCTAAAATAATCAAGAACAAGGGAAGGGAAGAATGGAGAGGGAGAACCTAAAATTTATCGAACGAATTAAAGATAGAATAAACTTCAATCCAATAGCGTAATCCAAAAGTATGAAACAAACTTCATTCCCATTGCATAATCCAAAGATGCAAAGTAAAAACTCTGAACAAAAAACCTAAAAATCGCCTAAAACGAAGTCTGATGAAAGAAAACTGAATGATACTCAAAATAACCCCAGTGAAGTTTTAAGCCGCGAAGGCGAAAGGGGAGGCACGGTCGTGCTTCGAGGCATGGTGGGACCATGCCAAATAACTGGCACAGCCGGCCCGGGCTGCTTGGCACGGTCATACCACATGGCACGACCAGGCCGTGCCACTTGGCGGGCCGGCCGGTCGGTTGTGCTGGTTTTCTGTGGCCCGGCTGTGCTATCCGTGCTTGATCTTTGGGACTTCCATTTGACGTTGAGCAGCCTTTTTCGCGGCTTTAGACTGGCCTAGTAAGAACTCCTTTCTGCTAAATATGGTCCATCTTTTCGTTCCTTCGACAAAGTCCCTAAAAATACAGAAAGATGCTATATGAGTAAAATGTATGCTAAAGGAGGCCGATTTGACCCTTTCTTAACATGATCAAACGTGAAAACGCAGGAGAAAGGAAGTCAAATAGGGACTAAAATAGGGTCAAAATAGAGGTTTATCAATACACAAGCAAGTAGCTCTTAACATGCAAAAGAAAAAGAAGACAGTAGCTTTGTTCCCGGGTAGCTTTATAGCTGACCAATCAAAATGAAGTTGTCTTCTACACTTGGTTCTCATTGGATAACTTAGTGGTTGCTTCATGATATTGTCCAACAGCTCGTTAATGACTCAACCCAGCAGCTAGACTAGGATTGGACGTGATTAAGGCAATCAACCACCAAATGCACCAATTAGGTGCAACCGGGCAGTAGCTGGTAGAATACAAGGTCTGATTGGAGGCCACGTTTCCCAGGGCAAACGTGGGCATAACGCAACTTGCCATAAATGGTTGGAAATCTTGAGAAGTCTTCTAACAGCTCTAGGTGGAATTACTCAATTTGGAGCTTATTTGCCTGCCCAAAAAATCAGAATACCCGGACTAGTCCAAACCGGGTTCCAGCCAGCATGGTTTGGAAGATGGACCTGGTTCTTCATCTTCCACTTAATTTAACTTGATTTAATCACTTGGAATAGGTGATTAACATCTTGAGGATCCAAAATATGCAAAAATTAAGGACTTAAACCTCATGGAGGCCTAAGTAATTACAATCATAAAAAACGGGTTTACTGCTAGAATCAACCCATGCCTACTATTTTACTTATTAAACTAAAAGTGGATGATTCATTTACACTTTGGCCTTCAAAATAAGATTGCTAATTTGAGTTTTCAAATTAAGGGGTATGAAGAGATCTCCATCATCCGCGAACATCACATGAGATATAGGCGGACATCTATGGCCTACGGAGATAAGTTTTGATTATTTGCCTACTTCTTTTCGTTTCTTAATTGCTTCATTTTGCAGTTATCTTATTGCAATAGCTTTGTCACTGCTTTGCATGATTCTTTGATTTCCCTTATGAAACATCGTTTTTGACCTATGGTTTTACTTTTATAGTAATTTATGCTTGCTTAGGCAATATTTGCCGCTTCTATGACTTTGGTTCAATGTATAAATGACTATTTAATGACTTATGCTCAATTTGTTACAAGGGCTAGAGGTCAATAACATTATATATTGTGCTTAACTATTAACTAATACTCAATTTGCTCAACATGATAGTGGCCTCTATGATTGAATGGTTATTAATGCATGGTTTTTTTTGTTTGCATAGTAATTGTTTAATGGTTGTCAATGATCTTGCAATTGGCATCCTTCACTGATTGCTTCCACGATTGTTCTATAGGATGGGGCTCTTGTTATATGTTGTAACCATTTTGGAGTTTGTAAGCTTAATGACAATTTGACTAATAAAGAATTTGTTCATAGGCATGTACTTAATTAAAATTGTGCAGAGTATTGGAACAATGTTTAAGGATACAAATTATCGAAGTTGTGGGAAATGATGATTGAGGGAAGGTTGAGGAAGGATATATGGATTACGGAGAACCAGTTTGGTTTTATGTGAGGGAGGTCAATTATGGAGACTATTCATCTTATATGTAGGCTCTTAGAGTTCTACAGAGATAGAAAAATGAGCCTTCGCCTGGTGTTTATTGACTTAAAGAAAGCTCATAATAGGAGTACCTAGGGTGGTATTGTGGTGTTTGGAGAAAGAAGGTGTGCCGGCCTCCTATATTCGAGTTATTAAAGATATGTAAAAGGGAGTAAGAACAAGAGTTAGAACCTCGGGAGGGTATAAATGACTTTCCCATAGACATTGGTATTCATCAATGGTCAGTGCTGAACCCTTTTCTTTTTACTATAGATATGGATGAACTTACTAGAGGGATTCAAGATAAGGTATCGTGGTGCATGCTATTTACTGATGACATAATTTTTATTGATGAGACTAGAAGGGGGTTAACGACTTATCAGAATGATAAACAAATACCCTAAAGGCTAAAGATTTTAGGTTGAATAGGTTAAAGAGTGAGTACTTAAAATGCAGATTTAGTTAGGATAAAGGTGGTGTTATAAATGAAGTGACAATCAGATGGTTTGGTCATATAAGGAGAATGAGCGAGGATACACAGTAAGTACATGTGAGAAGATTGATTTTCTGAGGCATAGAAAGGGTCCAGGTTGACCAAGGAAGATTGGAGCAAGGTGATTAGAAACAATTTGACGACTTTAGGATTAATGGAGAACATAGCACAGGACAGGTAGCTATGTAGACCTATGATTAAAGTTGCCGACTTTTAGTAACTTGTTACTTGCCCTTTTCATAGCTCCCGAGGTCACTTAAAATGCAAGTACTTGGAGCGGGTTATCACTTATCGTGCGTTTCTAGTCCTTGTGTATGCTTGTTTTGATTATTAACTGACATGATGATATTTGTGGTGTATTGCGTTTTATTTTATTATCTATCTATTGAGGTATTTATTTTATTTTATCATAGGATTTTCAATTGTAAAATGCTTTCTTAAATCTTTTTTTGTGGGTTTTTTTTGGAACTAATATTTCTGTGGCTAGTGATACCGGCAAAGGTAAGGTTACTGATATTTGAATCTTTTAGAACCGGTGCAGCGGGACCCACAGTGAACTTCTTGTTGTTGTAGGGTTTTATATGAGAAACAATTATACATGTAAGTAGTAGTCATTCTTGTAGACTTAAATAGTCCTTAATCTTTGATATTATTGGTCATCTTTATTCTTTTTGAAGCCATAGTCGATTACATATTGTTATACGATGGTAGTCACTCTTGTTATTTACTACAATAGTCAATCTTGCGGAAGTATAATAGTTACATATTCTTTAATTGACAATATCAACCTTTGTCAACCAGTTATGATAACTGTTATGGTTACCTTTAATGAACATTCAAGTTCATTGTGTTAACTAATATTTGTTGTACTCTATGACAATCGTTGGTGCCCAATAGAAGGTTTTAAAGTGATTATATTTGTTGACATAAGGTTGGGTAAGG
The DNA here is from genome assembly GCA_029747015.1 of Carnegiea gigantea. Taxonomy (NCBI): domain Eukaryota; kingdom Viridiplantae; phylum Streptophyta; class Magnoliopsida; order Caryophyllales; family Cactaceae; genus Carnegiea; species Carnegiea gigantea. The sequence continues at coordinate 66,539 of JAKOGI010002455.1, forward strand.
ACAACTAACGGATTTTTGAGTTCAAAAAGCATACAACTGAAATATGGAAGCAAATGCAAGAGAAATAAGATAGCAACTGTGACAGCTAAAGGTGAAGGAGAAATAGAAGCAAATGAGAACAAGAAGGCGCCATTACAGATTCAGATTATTATTTTTGTACAACAAGATATTATTATATATTGATTTCCTCTCAGTCTAAAATGTTCACCCCTTTTCTTTATAAATAGTCATCAAGCCAGTCACATCCCATCGCTCACTAAAAGTGGTATGGTTGTTCCTTGTAATTAGTACCAAGGGAGTTGAGGTTATTATGGCCACTTTGTTTGCCCTATAGTGGTGACCTGATTGCAGTGGTGAAGCTAGAATTTTAAGGAAGGGGGTCGAAATAATAGTATAGATGATATGAAATTCAACAATAGTCATTAAATAAAAAATTTAATTTTAATATTAGTAATTGCAAAGCGAAACAAATAACAAATTACATTTTAATTCTCTAACAACAACATTTGTAATTTTAACACCCCTAATCCCTATGGACAGGAGTATTACGTCTTCTTACTTCCTACTTAACTTCTAGGACGAAAGCGACAGAGTTTCACCTAAATACTGATCATTTCCCATGCTAAAAGCCTTACAATAATCTCTGCATTGAATAGAAACATAATAAACTTCTAAAATAAGCTCGATGGCTACACGCCAGAGTCCACAACTCTACGGGCCACTCGCCCGGAGTACACCAACCATAAAGTTCAATAATAAAGAAGGACATAAAAGATACAACTCAACGGATCACACATCCGGAGTACTGAGGTTTACATCTCGAAATGTAACTAACTTTAGCAAAAACGACACCTGACTAATAAGATGGTTAGCTTACATGGCCATACGGAGCGACTCCTAACCATTATGCATTACATGAGCTACAGTGCTTTATCATGTACAATTACAATTCTAGGATACATCATTTTACATCGTTAAGCACCTAAAACCTCTTCTATACATGCACACATGAAACCTTATCAAGCAACAGTAAATTCCAACTCGACATAAGTGAATCCACTTCTACCTATCACAATGAAAACCTGGGAAAAAGGGGAAATAGTAATGCGATAAGCAACCATACGCTCAGTGAGTATTTTCCGACTCCTTAAAACCAAAATCATTTACAGGCAATAATAATAGATAGTAGTCACATAGCATTCTATATTACTATCATATTAGGCAATCATTAACCCCAAGGAAGATTCTTCACCCTTAAACCTCATGCTAGCAACTCAAGCTCGTTCTAGGCCTTTAAATGACCAAACATCCTTACAAATCAAGTATTTAGGCATGTAAGTAAGCAAACTTTAGGGGTAGTGTAAAACACATTTAAACACGCATTTAGAAAGCACAGTGACTCAAGATATATTCAAAGAATAGTTTATAAATCACACTAGTCTCTCTAAAGGTCATATACTTCCTTAAAGGTTCCCGAAATACCCATATTAGTAATAATTCAAACTGTTTTCTCGTATATTAGGAAAATGTCTTTACATCTAGGCATAAGATCATGCAATGTGTGATTTATGTTTTGGTTAGTTGTTCACTTATGAGAGATGCTTAAACACATGGAACAAAGATTATGCAATGAACTTTCTTTCACAGAACGTACGCTTTTAAAGCTTACATGCTTGATGCATTATAAGAACATAGCCATACTTTATTCGAATTTCACTCAAACTATACTTGGAATCTCATTCATAAGACATACATAGTAAGCTTTCTTTCTTTTTCTTGAAAATACTTTGCTTAGCCTCTTGAGGCTTAGATTCTTTAAAAAAAAATCTCTTTCATATTTGCCCTCTAATGACCTTTATAAGCTTTTCAAATCTTATTCGAACTGGCTTCTTAATGGCCCTTAAAAATCTTTCTTTTTTCTGAAATACTTAAAATAACAAAATGCCGACTGCTTTTTTTACTTATTAGAAAAATACTCTGAGCATAAGATCATCATAATGCGCTGGTTAGGTGAGATCTATTCTCAATCCCTAGTAAGACTATCGCTCACGCTAAGCTCTTACTCCTAAGATAGAAACTAAATTGGACCTTGACCCTCGTCAAGGTCTCTAGGATTTCTCACTACTGGGACTACTCCCTAGGTTAGGGATTCCCTCGTACAAATAGGTTCACTCCTATGGGATTCTCCCGTTCTAGCGAGTTCACTCCCATCTTATTGTCCCTAAGCACGACATCTTAACCAATTTAAAGCATATGGCCATAGCGGTTAATAACTTTGCTGTCTCTTACAGCAAAATCATTTTTCATACAACGCACTCCTTTTGAAAATTCCTTAGGAATTCCCTCATTTTAGTAGGTTCACTCCCAAAACTGTATTCGTATAGTTAAAAATAGGCAATCATTCGCTAATAGTTATGGCTACTATTATTTTCAACCCCGAAAAACCTTATTTTTCAAAACTCACCCTTACACATGTGGTTAAGCTTAATGACATAAATGGGGAGGGGTTCACACGTAATACATTTAAACACTTCATAATGCAACTTGGCAGAAATTGTTCAATGAGCTACACATGGTCTCGCAATCTACACGATTGCAGCCAATCACAACCCAAACTCCTTCCTCATAAAGCATCGACCACACAGAACTTCAAAGGCACTTATTGGTTCAACCTCAAGCCATCCAACTGCCCACTTGGTTTCAGTTTCATAACTATAACATGTCAACATAAGAATCATAAAGAATGTGTAATAGGGTCATATAAACTTACCGAGCAATCGGCATCTATCGAATGGCACGTTACGGCATATATAAACATATATTTATGTCATTAATTTAAATAAGCTACTTAATAGGCTGAAATGAACTAACTAGGCATGAAACTGACTTGTATTCATGACTCACATTTAGGAAACAAACATGTCATACTCATGTCATTTTAAAAACATAACTAACCATCTTAACATGCATCAACCTAAGACATTGTTAGGCCGATTCAAGGACATTTTCAAGCATGATTCAACTGACTCAACATATATCGATTCAAAGCATGTTTAGGTTGTTTCAAAAGCTACCTTTAAGCGAGAATCAACTAACTCAACATACATCGGTTTAAAGCATGTTTAGGTCGTTTCAAAAGCTACATTTAAGCGAAAATCAGCAAACTCAACATACATCGATTTAAAGCATGTTTAGGCCGTTTCAAAGGGCCATTTTTAGACATAAACTAACCAAATTAGCATGCATCATTCAAATAATTGTTTACCCACATAATAGCCAATTCACTAAACATGAATCCATAAATTCTGTCAAACTACAGGGTATACTCTCTGATAGCCTATACATGCAATTTCTAAGTCTGAACTCAATTGAACAGAACATACACAATCATTTCTCACAACTTTAGTCAGCTAAATCAACCTTAAACTAATATGCATCTCATCTTAAGGGCTAAAGGCCATGTTTGGCAAAGAGTTTTTTGGGTGCAAAAAGAGCCTTTTGGGGGTATTAGTTGTTTGACTCTGGTCAAAAAGTTCTTTGGGGTGTTTGGTTGATTAGCTTTTTAGATTAGCTTTTTATACCCAAAAAGCTCTTTTACAAAAAGCTCTTTGGGATAGCTTTTTCAAAGAGCTTTTTGATGTTTACTATTATAATGACCATACTAACCTTATAATTTGGACCAATTTACATTACATGTTATTCACAAATGATATTCCCGAATGTTGGATGCTTATACTTTAAATTTTTTAATTTATTTTTTTCTTTTTTGGGACAAGAGTTGTGGATGGTTATGATATTGAAGATAATGCTTTTAATTTTAATACTTTCTCAATTTAATAAATAATTTATGTTAGTTAGTCTTACATGATATATAAATATTTTTTATATCACATAATTTCAATTACTATTAAAAAAGAAAGCATTTAACATTAAAAATATATTTTGATAATAAGTACTAAAATTAGAAAAAAGTATAAATGTAATTTTATATATCACATAAGTCTTAATTCATAATTCATATCGAAAAGAAAAATAAATAGCCAATGAAAAATTGTTTAGTTAGAAAAATGACGAAATTGAGTAATATGTATAAGTGGAATGTTATCAAATAGCTTTGTTAGAAACAGCTAACTCCACCAAACACTTTTTGCACAAACAGCTAATGCAATCAGTTAAGTCAAATAGCTAATACAATCAGCTAACAGCTAACAGCTAATGCAATAAGCTAACAACTAACAGCTAACAGCTGATTGCCAAACAGGGCCAAAATGTTTTCGAAAATACTAATACTTTAGGAGGCTAGAAACACCCATCTGGACTCCAAGCTAAGGACCCGATTTAGGTTTGGTTTGGTGCATAAGAGTCGTGTTCCTCCTACGATTGCTCTGCCTCCTTCTTCCCTGGCGTTCTCCCGGCTTTGAACCAGATGCGAGTAGTAACAATGGTGGTGGTTGGTGGTTTCTGGGGTGGCTAGGGTTTCTAAACCTAAAACCCAGCCACTGCATCGCTCAATCACTCTCTGTCGTTCTCTCTTTGCTCGCCAACAACGCTCGGACTGTCGTCGTCCTTCCTTTCGGTTCGCCCTTGCCGATGTCTCGCCGCTGTAACCGCCGTGGTCGCGGCTCCTCTCTCCCCCGATCTCTCAATCTCTCCTCTTCTCTGTCTATCTTCGCCGGCGACGAACGAGTGACCGGCAGTGCCGCCGTCACTGCCATGCCCACCGTCGGGTAATGCATCACCGCCGACCTCTACCATCACTGATGCCTGGCCTGACCTCTAGTCCTTCCTCTTTCTCTCTCTCTTTTGTGGTGTGGGTTGCGGGGCTGGGGTTTGAGAAACCCCCCTGCTCGCGTGCTTTTGGCCCGAGACAGGAAAAGGGGCTTGGCCCCTTTTTAGTCCTTCCCCCCCCCCTTTTTTGTACTCAATTGCTATAATAACTCAATTCTCAACCCCAAATTCATTAATGCTCAGTCTAGAAAAGCGATCTAAAATTGACGTCCTAATTAAATTCAGGAAATGACTAAATAACTAGAGTAATTATTTTGAAGTATGAGTTCGTATGAACTCAAGAATTTTCTAAATAATTAACAATAACAATAATAATATAAATAGCGACAAAATATTTTGTTTAATAAAATTATCGCTCACATAGGCACGTAGATAATAATTTAACTCATATAGTTACTAAAATACGATTTTATAATCGTAAAAAGCATGGCAGTCAGCTTAACATAAAATAAAGAACGCGGATGTTACAGTAATATCCCTCCTCTCAATTATTGATCCATAATTCCGACAACCATAAAATATATTATATTAAATGGCTCTAAATTTAACTAGAAATTCAAATTCATAAACCCTTAATCAGCTCAACAAAAAGCTTTTCAACACTCAAGTAACCCGAGAACAATTGCAGGCTAGAATTCATATTATCTATCTGAAGATAACGAATCATAGGTCTCACGCAAAAAACAATAGTTCTCTAACTAAGCAATGTAATGTATTTCCACGAACAACTATGTGGTTTACTCATCAATCACCATTAACGTTTAAATCCATTGTATCTTTAAGAAACTAAATGGAAGTAAGGGAGTATAATCAATTTATCTTGAATAAACTACTCAAATTACATAAATCACATTAGGCATTGGTAATTAATACATGCCACATTTAACATTCTATGTACCAAACTTGACACAAAAAGAGCAAAAAACCCTTTAACTCTGCACGCACGGGATTCGTGCCCACAGCTTCTCAAACCCCTCCCCAAGCACAAAACCACTACGCTACAAGCGTATGTGGACATTTGGTTAATCTAAAGTATATTTGACGTTTTTCGGTCTAAATATTCCCACATATGCTTTTTTTTTTTTTTTGGTGGAGGGAGGGGTGTCAGCTAACACCACTGACACCACCTTGCCTCCGCCACTACTTGATCGTCATGTACGATACTCACATCCTT
>JAKOGI010002455.1:85000-108649 GCA_029747015.1 Carnegiea gigantea
AGGGGGAAGGGAGGATTAAATAACTTAAAGTATTAAGTTTAAAAAATTAGAAAAAAGCATAGTTCTTTGAATGACTAAGATGGATATGATATATTCTGTGAACGGCGGTGATGAAGTTGACTTCCTAAAATTAAGGGAAGCCAAGTATTGATAATATTTCTTTTATATATAGTATTAGATTAGATAGATTAGATATATAGTATTAGATTAGATATGCATTGGGTTTAGAGCGTGAGTTTACATTAAATAATCATATATGTAAAACACAATTAGTCTGATAACACTTTATTAAACAGAAAAAGCCACTTCATCCACTATTAAAATCCCAAACGCTTCATAAACGCATTTAAGTTACACAATTTGACCTTCTTTTGCCACAGATCCCTCCATCTGAACATGGTTTTTGAAATCACTATCTCTTTAGTATATATATAATATTACAAGCAAAGTCTAATTAATTAGTACAAGCTATAAATAATAATCACAAAATTAAAACCTAAAAACTACAACAATTTTTTACAAATCATTATGGATTTATCCAAACACAATTCACTTACCTTCATCAATACAAACGACCAATGAAGAAAGATTGAATGTTAACTCCATTGAAGGACAGGCTATAGATGAATGGATACAATAGAGAAAGAGGGCAGCCGACAAACATAAAAGATACATGGAGAATGATCAAGAAACAACAGAGGGAACAATGGTTTATAGTTAACAATGTACAGATGACGTCGGCGGCGCAAGAAAGATCGGAAGGAGCAGAGAGCAAAACGATAGCGATTGAACGAATGGCAAAGAGAGAGAATTCTCTAGGCTTTAAAACGCGCACCTTAGACGCATAGACAATGGCGTGGGTTTGCAATGTGTAAGATGACATGGCTTATATGTCTCATAATACGTTAGCATGAGACGGTCTCATGCGAGGTTTACTCTTTTTATAAAGACTGGTAAGTAATCATACTTAAAAAAGCATATCGAGCAAAAACAATTTTGCAAATGAGATCTTGAAATACTATTTAAGATCTGTATTTTGGGCATATTCTTTGATTTGACATCCCTATCATTGTATTGTATCACCACTTGTTACTCATTTATTCCTAGAAAAAAAAGAAAATTTTTCTTGGAGGGTCAAAAAGAAAATTCTTTTGATTAGACGTATCTCCATCAAAATACAAGGTTATCTAAACATAATATTTAATTGTAAAGATGATATGTTTCCAATAGTAAAATAAAATAAATTATTATGTTACTTATCTTTTAACATAAGTAAAATACTATTGTATGAAAAGATGTAGAGGAAAATAAATTTTAATGAGGCTAAATAGTTGGGTCATAGCCCTGTAGGTAAGGCGCTTGTAGGAAGCTATCTTAAGGATAGTAATTTTCCCTATTGGTGTAGCCGATTGTAGAGAAATTATGTTCCGAGGATACAATGCCTATCATGTCAGAATAGATGAATATCTGCATAACTCAATCTTTATTCTCTTAGCAAGAACCTATAGTGCTTTGTGAGACTCATGGTGCGAGGGAATAAAACTAGAGACTATGGGCCTGTATTTTATATCTCTCTTAATCTCCTCTTATTTTTCTGATATGCTGCTCATATGGCTCACACAACCAAAATGCAGGCAAATCCCTAACACGTTCGCAATTGCACAGGTGTCGTAGTATAGATTAAAATATCGTCCTCAGGGACCAAAGTAATCTATCAAGTCAATGACTTATTGAAATTGCTAACTGATCAATTCTTTCAATGAATCGGGTTAAATAAACTAATTAACTATTTGGAAATTCAATCAAGGTAAAGCATCTAGAAACTTGATTTGCCAAGTAAAGAATTAGATCTTAGAATTAAGCAAGCATTTTTCATGGGTTGAATGATTCAAGGAATTGCAATCGAGTTAAATTTAATCTTTTCTTTCGAAATAAACTAAATTGCCTAAGCAAATTCAACTAACACTCTCTCAAGTGTCTTTGATTTAGTCTAGGTTAAAGATCGATGAATGCTAAGTCTTCTCTTAACAAGCAATTCTCTCTCGAGTTTCACAAAATCAAGTTCTATCAAGATGATCGAGTAGTGAGTTTCATCTTTCAGTACTTCACTCAACTACCTAACATAAGCAAGCAAAATTTGCCAAATTCCACTCACAACATTCCAATTTTAAGATAGACATAAATCATTCCAAACATGAAATAAGTACAAGATTTCAAAGATAAGGGATCCAACTACAATACTATGGTAACAAATCCTTAGATTAGATAAAACTACTCACTCATATTTTTAATTCAACAAAAACAAGAGTTCAAGAACAAATTCAGAGAAAGGAAAGAAAACTTTACAACAATTGCAGCTTTTGAATTCTGCAACAATCTTCAAGCCTCCAAGAGCAAAGCTTCGCCCTTCAAACCTCAAAAAACTAAACTAAAACTAAAGTAAACTAAAAGAGAGATGTAAGAGTAGGTTATGGTTATTGAAAAACTCTCTTCTTTTCTGCCTTGGAACACGCCTTTTAAGCAGTAAACAGAGCATCCTCAGCTGCACAACGAATGAAGATGAAGAGGCTAGCAGTTACAGGCTCATCACGGCCCGTGAATGCCACCACGGTTGGACCGTGGTCTTGACTGGAACCGAATTCTTCTGCTCTTCTCTTACTCCATAGGCATGGTAACTCAGGGGCATCTATTGGGGGGTCAACATATACTGAAATGAGGGTCTTATGCTGGGTCAAATAGTTTGAAATCCTACGAATACTATCAAAGAGCCGTACCCAAGTAGAAAACAAGTATAGGAGTATAAATTATGACATAAAACACATAATTTTCCCTAAAATGGCAGCAAATGATCCTAAAATGATGTACACATTAAACACTTATCAAACTTCCCCATGCTCGAATCGTTGCTTATCCCTAAGCAACACTAAGACTGAAAGTTATTCACAACCTCCTCATGATAGACATTGGTAACAACTCGATTGCAAAGCCGATCCAAAGTTAGCCCAAAAGTACAAAAAATAATTTAACAAATAGACTAGGAAATAAAGTTTTCAAAATTGATTAACAGATCGTGATGTCGAGCTTGGATCAACCTCCCAAATCATCAAATACAATCACATTAACATATGAAACAAATGAAGCCAGTAATGCCGGTAGAACCTTACTATAGTCATGGGGCAATCATCACTCATATGTTTGAAAATGTAAGAAGGTTTCCTCATTTCTCATTCCATAAACTCACATCTACCATAAGCTGAATAAGACTCTTTAATTCACTATCACTAGTATGCAATACACATTGGACAATCATGAGGACTTTATAAGGTTGTAATAGGGCCATGGGTAAAGGTAAGAGGGGGAGGAATGCTTTGGAAATATGGAGCTAGAAGCCATCGACTAAGAGCTGGACGTTTCCAATGCGCTCCTACAACATTCTCCTTAGACCAATACAATTCATCTACAAAATACATCCCCAAATGAAGGGAAAAAGAGTTAAAAGTTATGAGTACTTTTTTACAATCCGAACGAGGCCAACACTCTTTTTATTCCTTCTTTTTTGCTCTTTTTTTGTTTTTTATTTTTTTTTTCCAAAAAGAGTTGGCCAAGGAAATCCATATCAAACTTTGAATTTCAACTGTTCTCTAACCTTTGTATATTAAGACAAGGGATTTCTTGCATATAGCACAAGAACACAAATCCCTTCACCTAATAACTAACACAAATCCACTAACAAGAGTCTCAATATACCTTGCTAACTCCTAACTGAAACGTTCCTCTAGTCTTGGCTTAAGGGTTACATAAATGTTTGGCCAAAGGCTATGTACGGAGGTTCAAATCAATAAAAATAGATATAGGCTTAAAGGGGTTAGCAAGGGATATATATTCCATAACATGGGTGGCTATTTAGTCTTTTGGGTTAACAAGTCAAAGAATGCATCAATCATGTTGCCTACATGCGTATACGAAATATGATCTTGAATGAGAGTCAAAGCAGTTCCAGAGAAATGACGTCGAGGAAGAGTTGCTCATGAATTGACAAGAGACTAAGTTAATAAATTAGTCTTTAAAAGCTCGAAGCCTTATGGGATATCTACCAAGGTCATACCTAGCTCATTAGTAGACACATGCTAACATTCATGTAAAGAGTCATGGGATAATCAATTCGCACTGAGCATATGATCAAAACATGAAGCTCATTTTTGCAAACTCATTCTTAAACACTTTTGTGCACAATTGGGCAAATCAAATGATCAATCTAAATTTAAGAAGTCTGCCTAGTCTATAAAGATCATCATTGGAGAATTTTTTTTTTATTTCAATTTTTTTTGGGTGATTTTTTTGGTTTCTTTTAGATAAGTAAAAAAGCATCCTCCTAATAACGATATCAAGAAAATTCAAAAACTATTGAAAAAACTATACAAACCTAAAATGCAATATAAAGTGAAAAGAAACCTAAATATACTTCTAATATGCTCTAACTATATAAAATTGAAACCTACAATGCAACTCTAAATGTAAGTATAAACAATATATACAATGCATACACAAGTGCACACCAAACCAAGTTAGGCATCAAACACCATCAAGTAACTAACTAACTCCCCCATGTTGGAACAAAACATTGTCCTTAATATGTGCATAGAGTAGAAAAGGGAAGGGGGAGCATCAAGAAGTAATCAAAAGGAAAGTGGGAAAGGAGGGTGGGGTGGTTGACCATAGGAGATATGCTAATCTCGTCAGGTCTATAAACAAGCCTTATAATCATTAAAGTATTAGGTCTGGGCAGTAAACATCCCACAGAGTTCATTGTACCGCTCTTGAACAAAATCACGAAGAGTGGCATTCTTAGAAGCAACATAAGCTCGAAGGGAGACTTGCTCCTCCTGCATGGACCTAAGGGCGGCTTGGAGGTCAGCATAATCAGTCGGGGGTGGTAGGGAAGAGGAACTACGTTCGGCTTGACTTGTAAATGAGGGTGGAAGAGGTGCAGGGTGAATGACCTTGGCATCGCTAGGTACCCAGTAAAGGTTAGCTAGGTGAAGTAAGGTGGTCTGATCAACATTGGGAAGTGGTAGAAGCCGACCCCTGGGGTAAATCCAGTGCAAACGTCTAGGCTCTACTTGGCAAAAGTTCATTAGCTCAAAAGCGGCTTGGTTAAATCACTCAGACCCAGATACTCGATCCTTAGGGTTGGGCTTAACACCAAAAAATCTAACAATGGTGGTAATGATACCCCAAATAGTGCTAATAATAGTACTATAGAATTGTCGGGCCAAGAACGCCCTCGGGTCAAATTGAACACCATCAAGCATACAAGACATGAAGTACACCTCATACAATCTCAGGACATTTAAATTATCATCCCGAGCAAAGAAACAACAAGTAAGGATACGCTGAGCTATACGAATGCAAAGGTTTCTAATATGGGTGCATTTGGAAGAACTAGTACTGTACCTAATGCTCCCTAAAAGCTCACCCCAAAATGCATTTGGGCTAAATTCTCGATAAATAAAAAGGTTTTGGTAAATCCATGCTAGATGGAAAACCAACTATGCTATTGAAGGTACCTAAGTTCAACTCATAAAATTACCCTTGCAAATAAAAGGAAATATACCCCGCTTGATATTGAGGCCCTCGAGTGACCTCAACATGCAAAGTACTCGAGAATTCTAAGGTGAGGTCCCGATATGTACGCTCCTTAATCTCAATGAAATGTTCCATGCCCCCAGTAAAAACAACCACTGTATATCATCAACAATCCTAAACAGCCTAATAATTCTACGTCATAATAATGAGTTCCTATAACAATTCATTCATTCAAGCAATTATATCTAGCAACACGTTTAGGGTTAGTTAAACCAAGAGGATGAGGAATGTTACCATAAGCTCATGCGTTGGTGGAAGTTCAGGAGGTCTGTTGAGGTCGGGATGGTGCCTGGCTAGATGTTCCCACCTCATTGATGCTCCTTCATCTCTTGGCCGGTGCCATGATTGCAAAATGTAAGCAAAATTAAAACAAGAACCTAAAAAATAAGATGTGAGAAAGAAAAATGAAAAATTTAAATGAAAAGAAGAATTAAAGGGAGAAAGAGATGGTTATAGAGTATGGGTGAAGGCGAGATGAACTTGAAGAAGAAAATGGTGGAAAGTTATGAAATTTATCAGAGAAAGGGAAAGATTAAGTGAAAAGAGAAGATTTTGACTGAAAATGGAGTAAAAATGGGAAGAAATGAGGGAGAAATTGAAGGTGTAACAATAGAGGTTTCAGATAGAGAAACAGGGAGGTAGAGAGAGAAAGAGTTGAGTTTGAAGATGATTGTGGGGAAAAGGGAAGGGGCACTACGGTCAAAACCCTTAACTGCGACCCGTAGCAGACCACTGCGGTTGGACCGTGGTGTCTGCTAGACATCTTATTTTTTTGTTTTGCTCGGTGGGCATGCCACGGGCCGTATTTGAGCGATATGGGCCATGGTACCCATCATTTGTTTGCTTCCTTTTTTTGTGTTTCCTTCTCTATTTTTTTTTCTTCTCTCTCTTCCTTTTTTTACTCTCTTCTTTTCTCTCTTTTTATAATTATTTATTTTAACTCTTTTTTTAATGAAAAACTATCTAAAAAGAGAATCAAAGCTATAAAAAGGTCTTCGGTTGCCTCCCAAGAAGCGCTCTTTTAAGGTTAAGAGCTTGACCATGCTTCTATGTACGGCCGGGATCGGCAAGCGTATGGATGACTGTTTGTCAATTGACTCACCCACAAAATAAGGCTTGAGCCGCTGTCCTTTTCCTTTGAATGTACTGGTGGATTCACTCCTTACATCCACTGCGCCATGAGGATGAACCTTGACAACTTGAAAAGGTCCCGACCGCTGGGATCTCAACTTGCCCGGAACTAATTTCAGCTTCGAATTGAACAGGAGAACCATGTCATCTTCCTCAAATATCTTCGTCAAAATGTGCTTATCATGCCACTTCTTGGGCCTTTCCTTGTAAACGTGGGAGCTCTCGTAAGCCTCTAATACTAGCTCATCAAGTTCACATAATTGCAAAGCCCGCTTCTCATGGCCATCGTAAGATCAAAATTGAGCATCTTAATTGCCCAATAAGCTTTGTGTTCCAGCTCGACCTACAAATGACAAAACATTCCAAATATTAAGCGGTACGGCATGGTGCCTAAATGAGTCCTGTAAGCGGTTCTGTAGGCCCAAAGAGCATCAAGTTTTGTAAACTAATCTTTTCAGCATCTATCCACCGTTTTTTCCAAAATACTCTTCAATTCCCGATTAGATAACTCGACTTGGCCACTTGTCTGGGGATGATAGGGTGTACCAACTTTATTAAAGATCCCATACTTATTCATAAGTGATTCGAGTGGTTTGTTGCAAAAGTGAGTCCCATTGCCACTTAAAAGAGCTCTTGGTGTGCCAAATCTCATAAAAATATTTTTTCGAAAGAACTTTATGACAACCTTGGAATCATTGGTTAGGGTGGAAATGGCTTCCACCCACTTAGAAACATAGTCAACAGCGACGAGGATGTAGAGATTGTTATGGAAAGGAGGAAAAGGTCCCATGAAGTCAATCCCCCATATGTCGAACGACTCCACCTCAAGAATGCCACTTTGAGGCATCTCGTGTCACTTGGAAATGTTTCCCGTTCTTTGACGTCTATCACAAGCTATGACAAAATTCTTTATGTCTTTGAAGAGAGTGGGCCAATAAAAACCCGCTTGGAGTACCTATGAACTTCATAAGTCGAGGCATGACAATGGTGTAGGACACTATGAACTTCATCCTCTGGCAAACATCTTCTATATATCCCATCTCCACACAGTTCATAGAGGTTCACCCCACACGCCTTAAAATTCACCAAATCAGTGTACCATGGGGTGGCTTGGTAAGAAATGGTAAGTAGCTGATTATTTGGGAAAGAATCATCAATTGGGAGCTCTTCACTGAAAATGACCTTAGAGTCCAGGTGGGATAAGTGATCCGCTTCCACATTCTCCATTCCAAACTTGTCTTTGATCTCTAAATCAAATTCTTGGAGAAGAAGAAGCCATCGGATGAGGCAAGGTTTCAACACGGTCTTCTTCATTAGGTACTTCAGAGCGGTATGAATAGTGAAAATAATTACCTTAGAGTTTATCAAGTAAGACCAGAATTTTTCCAGGGTAAATACTACTGCTAGGAACTCCTTTTCCATCGTGGCATAATTGATTTCAGCCTCATCAAGAGTTGGCTCGCATCATAACTAGCATATGGCTTGTTGTCCTTCCTTAGCCCTAGAACTGCCCCTATGCATAATCGCTTGCATCATATATCACCTCAAAAGAGAGCCCCCAATATGGGGTCTGTATCACCAGAGCTGTAATCAATGCCTCTTTTAACCTGAGAAAAGCACTCAAACATTCTTCATCAAAATCAACAGGAACATCCTTGATGAGCAAATAGATGAATGGTTTTGCAATTTTTGAAAAATCTTTTATGACCTCCTGTAAAAGCTGACATGTCTCAGAAAACTTCTTACACCCTTTATAGAAGTTGGCAGGGGTAATTTTTTAACCACCTCCACCTTTGCTTTGTCAACCTCAATTGCCTTATTAGAGATAATATGACCTAAGACAACCCCTTCTTGTACCATAAAATGACACCTTTCTTAATTCAAGGCCAAATTTGTATCTTCACACCTTTGCAAGGCCTTGGCTAAATTATTCAAGCAATGGTCAAATGTTGAACCATACACCGAAAAATCATCCGTAAAGACTTCCATTATGTCCTCAATAAAATTAGAGAAAATAGCTATTATATAGCACTGGAAAGCAATGGGGGCATTACGTAGCCCAAATAGCATTTTTCTATAAGCAAATGCACCATAGGGACAAGTAAAGGTGGTCTTTTCTTAGTCACTAGGATGAATAGGGATTTAAAAGAAACTCGAATACCCATCTAAGTAAGAAAAATATGAATTTGTGGCCAATCTTTTAAGCATTTGATCTATAAAGGAAGGAAGAAATGATCCTTTCGGGTGGCCTTATTCAATTTTCGATAGTCAATACACATACGCCATCCCGTGACATTCCTAGTAGGAATTAGCTTATTGTTTTCATTTTTGATTACTGTTATTCCCCCTTTCTTAGATACTGCATGGACTGGGCTTATCCACTTACTATCGGAGATAGGGTAAATAATGCCAGTTTTAAGTACTTTCAAAACTTCCTTCTTAACTACCTCTTACATATTAGGATTCAACCTTCCTTGGTGATCAATTGAGGGCTTATGGTTATCTTCCGTCAAAATACAATGCATGCATACAGACCGAGGAATTCCTTTTAGATCAAGACTATATACTATGGCCTTACGATGTATTCTAAGTGTTCTAAGCAAAGAGTCAATTTGAGATGCACTTAGACTCGCATTAACAATCTTAGGATAAATAGAATTAGGCCCAAGAAACTCGCACCTCAAAGAAGAAGGAAGAGGTTTTAATTTTACCTAGGGAGTACACTCCTCATCAGATGAGGACTTCGCATCACTTACCAAGGTTTCCACTTTAGCTGGCGTAGGCAGAACTGGTGGAGAGGCTTCCAAGAATTGACCACACATTGCTACTTCAGGATTTATATCCTTGGTAGAACTATTATTCAACATACAATACTCAAGAAGGTCATTAGATTCATAGTTAGAAATGGTTTCTCATACAAAACTATCAACCACATCAATCATATGGCATTCATTAGAAATGGAAGGAAATTTAGAAGCCTTAAACATGTTGGACTCCACATGATCATCACCCACATCAAAAGACAACCTACAATTTTTGACATCAATACGGCACCTGGCGGTGGCCAAAAAAGGCCTCCTAAGAATAATGGGGGTGCACATATCCTCCTCTTTCTCAAGTATCACAAAGTCCATTGGCACATATAAATCTCCTACTTAAGTTGGGACATCCTCTAAAATACCCACTAGGTATTTCACAGAACGATCCACTAATTGTAAGGAAATGGTGGTGGGTCTCATTTCTCCTAAATCCAGCTTTTCACACAAAGAAAGGGGCATCAAACTTACACTTGACCCCAAATTACACAAAGCACATTCAATAGACACATTTCCTAATAGATAAGGAATTGAGAAGCTACTGAGATTCTTAAGCTTAGCGGGAAGCTTGTTTTGAATCGTAGCACTGCACTCTTCAGTTAAGTCAATAGTCTCATGCTCTCCTAGCTTTCTTTTATTTGATAAAATTTCTTTCAAAATTTTTGCATAAGAGGGCATTCGAGACAAAGCATCGGTAAATGCGATATTAATATATAGTTTCTTCAAGATCTCCAAAAACTTCCCAAACTACAAATCGAGTTTAACCTTAGCCATTCTTTGAGGGAATGGTAAAGGCAGAGTGTAAGGTTTGGGGGAAGTTTGCTTACAGTCTTTAGGAACCACATTAGCATCCTTTACCACTTCATCATTAGGTAAATCACTAGAAGGAAATAGACACTTCTTTCCCAACATTATCATCATGCTTATCATGTAAAGACTCATCATTGCTTACCCCCTTAGGTCCCTCAAGTTGTTTACCCTCTTAGGATCATGGCATTGCATTGCTACCTAGGATTTAACTCTAGTGTATTTGAGAATCTATCTTAGGGTATAGATGAAGAGCTAGCTTTTTGTGCAATTTGGGCTTCCAACATCTTGTTACGAGTTGTAAGAACATCAACCTTAGAGGCTAATTACTTTATATACTTATCTTGCTTTTGTTGCGCCAAAAGCATATTCTCCATCATGGCCTCTAGGTTGCCTAGCATTCATTGGGGGCATAGTGAAAGGGTTAGACGTATATGAGAAATTTGGATGGTTCCTCCAACCAAGATTATAAGTATTTGAATAAGGGTCATTGATCAGTCTTGGGTTGAAATTATTAACATAATTGACATAGTCGCTAATGTTTTGGGTGAAAGGGCTCCTAACTTAGTAATTCTCTGTCAAATGGTCAATGGAACCACATATTTCACATGATAGGGGAGGGGTACTAGAATTTACAGCATTCACATTTAATCGTTCCAACCTTCGCGTTATAGCATCTACTTTGGCATTAAGTAAAGTAAGTGCGTTAACTTCAAGTTTACCTCTAACCCACTTGGGTTGGCCTCGTTTAGTGGAGCATTAAAAATTATTAAGCGTTATCTCCTCAATCAAATTATAGGCCTTATCTTTAGTCTTATTCATCAAGGTTCCTCCTGCTACTGCATCAATAGTGGACCTTACAGGTTGTGCCACTCCATTGTGGAAAGCTTGAACAATCGTCCATCATTAAAGGCCATGGGGAGGACACAATCGCAATAAGTCCTTGAACCACTCCCAAGTCTCATAGTGACTTATCATCCCTTTGGGTAAAGTTGGTGATTTGATTCCTCAAACTTATCATTTTGCTTGGTGGAAGAATTTGGCAAGGAAAGCTCTAGTAAGCTCATCCTATGTAGTGATACATCCCGAAGGCAAAGGATGCAACCATGCTCTCACCTTGTCCCTAAGTGAGAAGGGAAATAGCCATAGTCGAGTGGCATTAGTGGAGACTCTGTTATGCATCAATGTGTCACACACCTCTAAAAAGACTGAGAGGTGTAAGTTCGGGTCTTCCAAAGGGATGCCTCCAAACTGGGATTGTTATACCATGGAAATAAGAGCCAATTTAAGCTCAAAATTGTTTGCCTCAACATTAGGATGAGCGATGCTTGAGGCGATGCCTTGGACTACTAGGGTAACGAAATCTCTAAGCGTCCTTCTTTGCTTACCTCCTCCTCCCGCCATAATTGGAGAGGTTCTTCTAGCTTTGTGTCTTTGTTCCCCAAGTTTTTGCTTCTTCCTTCTTACACAAAAAGTCCTCTCAATCTCAAAATCGGGTTTGTATAGAAATGAACTTTGCATAAATGAGGGAAGATTCCTACAAGCGTAATCACCAATACTACCAATGCAATCAAAAAGAAAAAGGAAAATAAAGTGAAACACTTAGTCATTTTCATAAGACTAACTCAATAGTTAACAATTTAGTCCCTGGTAACGGCGCTGAAAACTTGACATGTTTGCAAGTGCACAGGTGCCGTAGTATAGATTGAAAGATCATCCTCAGGGACCAAAGTAATATGTCGAGTCAAGGACTTATTGAAATTGCTAAATGATCAAACTCTTTTAATAAGTCGGGTTAAATAAACTAATTAACTATTTAGAGATTCAATCAAGTAAAGCATCTAGGAAATTGATTCGCCAAGTAAAGACTTGGATCTTAGAATTAAGCATGTACTTTTCACGGGTTGAATGATTCAAGGAATTACAATCGAGCTAAATTTAATCTTTTCTTTTGAAATGAACTAAATAACCTAAATAAATTCAACTAATACTCTCGCAGGTGTCTTTCATTTAGTCTAGGTTGAAGATCTATGAATGCTAAGTCTCCTCTTAATAAGCAATTCTCTCTTGAGTTTTACAAAATCAAGTTCTATAAAGACGATTGAGTAGTGAGTTTCACCTTTCAGTACTTCACTTAACTATCTAACATAAGCAATTCAAAATTGGCTAAATTCCACTCACAACATTCCAATTTCAAGATAGACATGAAATATGAAATAAGCACAAGATTTCAAAGATAAGGGATCCAACTACAATAATATGGTAACAAATCCTGAAGTTGGATAAATCTACTCACTCATATTTCTAATTCAACAAAAACAAGAGTTCAAGAACAAATTTAGAGGAAGGAAAGAAAACTTTACAACAATGGCAGCCTTTGAGTTCTACAACAATCTTCAAGCCTCCAAGAACAAAGCCTTGCTCTTCAAACGTCAAAAAACTAAACTAAAACTAAACTAAACTAAAAAAGAGTTATGAGAGTAGGTTATAGTTACCGAAAAACTCTCTTCTTTTCTGCCTTGGAACACACCTTTTAAGCAACAAACGGAGCATCCTTAGTCGTACAATAAAAGAAGATGAAGAGGCTAGAAGTTATAGTCTCACCACAGTTCATAACAACCACCGCGATTGGATGGTGGTCTTGGCTAGAACTGAATTATTCTGCTCTTCTCTTGCTCCACGGGCATGGCAACTCAGGGGCATCTGTGAGGGGTCAATATACATAAATGAGGTCAAATATTGGGTCAAATGCTCTAAAATCCTACAAATATCATCAAAGAACCATACCCAAGCATAAAACGAGAATAAGAGTATAAATTTTGACATAAAACACAATTCTCCCTAAAAATGCGGCAAAATGACCCTGAATATGATATACACGTTAAACACTAATCAACCCCACATTTATAAAGATTGAAAAATCATGTCTAATAGATATAACTCTTCATGACCAAGAACTTGTTGATTTAATCCCAAAAGGATACAATATTTTGGCTAAGTAAACATAACCCTTAAATATTAAGGTAGCTTTGGACTTGAAATTATGCCGACTATTTTCTCTTATGTAGGAAGAAGAGAGCTTCTTTTTCACAACTAATGTGAAAATCTCTAATCTTATGCCCTCTTTATGTAACTTGAAATTTTTATAAAAACTAAAAATATGTTAGGAAATGATCCCTATATTACAGCAATCCTCCACCCATATTCTAAACATAAAGTATCAGTGCAAGTGCCTAGACTCAACGTGTTACTTTGCTATATAATGCATGCTCCAAGGTGGACTCATCCTTAAACCTTGGAGTTGAACATAATCTAACGGAAACATCTTTGCATCATATAGGGGTTCTTGATCTTCACTACGTGTACATGTTTTTAAATGACCCTTGCGTACATGCTGTCTCATGGAGTACTCTATGGCCTACAGGAAAACCCATAGGAAGTGTCATGTTACCTCCTTACCAAGCATAGGCCATCTCACAAGTAGCTTCCACAACTGCTCTATCACTCCACTTTATTGGCCATGAGATTGTTAAAGGATATTTGTCCAACCTTTTCATTGTGGAAGATGCAGTGCACTAAGTCAGATATGGGATTTTGATAAATGTCAACCCCTGCTTCTATCGGGGTATCATGTGATGAATTGGAATCACGTCATTATAGCATTTCTATAATAGCTTCTTCTTGGATTTGTATTTGAACTCTGAAGCACATGATTTCTTATTTCGCAAAGTAATCAGCATCACGTACAAGGTTTTAATCAAGGCTAACAATTAATTTTGATGTAATCCCACGTCTGCTGTGAATTTGCCGTTTAGAGTGGCTTAGTATAAAGATTTTTCAGTACTAATCTCATTGGCAACAATCAAGCAGCCTCTCCCTATCATAAAGGAATTGTATTCATAAAATTATATATTCATGGTTCAAACTTATATGCCAACACATATATTGTCGCCAACACATATATTGTCACCAACACATAAGAACCACCATTTTCTTTAATTAATATTCTTTCATATCATATTCATGCATTTACAACAACCTTAGTCAATTATAGTGTGCATTTTGTCAACCCACTAATCCTACGGAATTCAGACATTGTTTAATCATCCCCACCAATCTTGAGGGCTTTATACATTCGTCAAATATCCTCATTATTCAAGAGGGATTCACACATTATGCTAGAATATATACAAATATAGAATACTGTAATAAAATTGAAACACCCAACACAAATTAGGACATGCAAAGGAGGGAAGAGATATGGCTATAAAAAGCTAAATTCTTCATTCATATTTTGAAGCTTTTAAATAGACAAATACAAAAATAGAAATGCCATAAAAATGGGACCCAAAACAATGCATAATAAACTCATTACTCCAATAACCCCTAAAAACCAGGTCAATTAACAGAAAAATAACTAACATTTCAACATTCCCCCCTTTAAACTGAAAGCTCTCAAGCTTCAGTTTACATTTAGCTTAATCCATGATGTCGATTCTCGTCAACCTCCTCAAATTTCAAAAATGGAAACACCTAAGGGGTTATATGGAATGTCTGTTAATTGATCTTCATAGCTACATAGCTTTAGCTCAATGTACATGCTGTAGCAGCAATAAATTCAGCTTCTGTGCTTGAAAAAGTGATACTGTTTCTTTGAAGACCATGAAGCAGCCCCTGTTCCAAGCATTAAAACATACTCCTCATTCCATCTAAATCCCCTGCATAGTCACTGTTAGTGAACCCAATTAAATTAATTTTTTATCTTTTTTATAGAAAAAACCAATATCCTTGGTTTCTTGTAAATAACAAAGAATTCTTTCAGTAGCAACCAGGTGCATTATGGTTAGGTTCTCCATATATCTACTTATGAAACGCACTGCATACATGATGTGTAGCTAAGTAGCGGTTAAATACATCAAACTACCTACCATTTGCTTATACAACATGTTACCCACCTTCTCTCCTTCTTCATCTTTATGCAGTTTCAAACCAAACTCTTTTGGAGTGTGTACTGAGTTCCAATCCTTCATTTTGCACATGTTCAGTATTTCCCACACATACTTCTTTTGGCAAACAAAAATTTCATCATCAGATTATAGTACCTCTAAACTAAGGAAGTAATATATTTTACCAAGATCAGTCATTTCAAACTCTTCCATCATGGACATTTTGAATTCATTAAACATGGCACCATCAATCCCGATAAGTATAAGAGGATCACTATTTAAGTAAACAAGGAGCAATTTACCACTATCTCTAATTTCAACATACAAAGTGTGTTCATAAGGACATTTCTTGAAATCTACTTTGACAAAGTAAGTTTTATCACGACTATACCGGGCTTGTTCAGCTTGTTTTAGTCCATAAAGAGCTTTCTTCAATTAATAAACTTTATGCTCATTGCCGATCTTAAGATAACTGGAGTTGTTCAATAAATACATCTTCCTCTAAGTCTCCATGAAAAAATGCTGATATAACATCCAACGGAAAATAGGCTAAGAATTTTGCGTTGCCAAGGCAATCACTGATCTAATTGTGTCACGTCTTGTAACTTGAGCAAAAACTTCTATGCAGTTAACTCCATACTCCTGCTTGTATCCCTTGGCCACAATCTAGCCATTTACTTTTCGAATTCTCTATTGTCCTTCAACTTGGTTTTATAGACCCACGTGATGCCAAATGTCTTATGGCCTTCGGGAAGATTAGTTAGCTCCCAAGTGTCATTCTTTTCAATGGATTCAATTTTAGCATGCATTGCCTTCTTTCTTTTGCTTCGTTGACAACACTTTTAAAAGTTATAGGTCGCAAACTGCAAACAGGGCAAAGTAATTGGTATCTTCACATTGATGAAGTCCTGTTACCTCATAATCTTGAACCCATGCTGGCCTTTTTCAAACGTGGTAAAGTGATTAATCTACCACATCAATAACTTGTGTTTCTTCGGCTACCTTAGTTTCTGAAATTTTAAAAACTAGATCATCTGCTGCATCACCTACTACTAATGATGCTGGTGAATTCTCGAGTGTTGGAAGTGCTTCTTCAACATCATTGTCATGTAGAACCTGACTAGGCTGCTACCTAATCCAATTCCACACATTCTCCTAAAAACACAATGTCTCTATCGTCAGTATCTTCCCTATTAGTGGATTGAACAATCTGCAAGTTTTGGATGTTTCACTAACACTCAAGAACACAAATTTCTCTTCTTTATCATCACGTTTTTTCTTCTTCGGATCTGGAACATGAGCATAGTGATACACCCAAAAATTCTAAAGTGCTCGACACTAGGCTTTCTCCCACTCCATGCCTCCTCTGGAGTCATATTATAAACAACAAAAGTGGAGCTTCCACACAAAACATGGACGCGCTAGTTCACTGCTTCTCACCTGAAAGTATTTGTTATTCTCGCCGTTACTAATAAGTGTTCAGCCTAAAATTATTACGTTTTTATACCCTTTTATCATCTAATATTTGCTCTAAATAAATTGTTAAATTAGATTTTAATAATATTTTTATTCATTTTGCAGGACTTGAAAAATTTGAAAAAAAAATAAGCAACAACCTCAAAGGTTGGATCAAGCAAGAAACAATGGAAGAAAGAAGAATTCGATGTCCAAACTCAAAGCCCAGAACAAGCAGCACAACCCAACCATATTTCTTCTTTTTCCTGATGCTGGGCCAGTCTCTTCCTTCTTTTTCTCCTTGGCCCAATGGCATACACGCCTCATCCATTTCCAAGTTCATTTTTTCTCCTTCGCGGGCCTTGCCCAGCTCAAATCCCAGACTGTCCTCCTCCCTCTTGCTTCTTTCTTTCTCTTTGGGCCTGCTCTCTTTGTCCACACCGAAGCCCAGCTCCCCCTTCTCCTCCTTCTTTTGCATCTCCTCTCTGGGCCGGCCTAAATGGGCATTAGTTTCCTCTCAATCCAGCAGCATCGAAGCCCAGCTCGGTTTTCCCTTCCTCCTTCCATTCTCTCTCTTCCCTCTCCTCTCCCCAGCTACGTGGGCCTGGCCCAGGCTACTCTCCAGCCGGCCTATTTGATTCAATCCCAGTCCCATTCTCTTTCTCTCTCTCTCTCTCTCTCTCTCTCTCTCTCTCTCTCTCTCTCTCTCCTCATTCATTTTCCATCATCATCACCATCATTAATCCTTCAGTTACAAGGAGTCAGTGAAGGCAACCCAGGGGGCAATTTTTGGAGCTTGAAAGAAGGCTCGAATGGCTGAGCAACGGGCATGAAGTTCGGGCAGAGAGCAGTAGGGCAGAGTAGAGAGTCGGGTAGCTTGAATTTCCAGATCAATATTGCTCTTTTTTGTTCGTTTTGAAGTTTCAAGAATTAGGCTTTAGTTTTCTTTTCTTTCCTTCTACTTCTTTCATTCCCAGAATCAAGAGCTTCAAATTATCAATTTGGGTAATTTAATCAAGAACTTCAAGTTGTAAGAAGCCGGGTCTTCGAGACTTGAATCGATTTTCTTTGGGCCTTGCTTTTGATTGCTCAGCTGGGTTCACTTGTTTCCTTTGTTTTGTTCGTTCATGCGATCTCGTTCCTCTGTTTTGTTCATTCAAGATTTATGAAATAATTACGGCTGAGTGTGGGAAGCATCAAATTATTTATAGTTTGGTATGTCCATTGCATTTTGGTTCCTTGTCTTTGTAACTGATGACCTCCATTTCCATGAATTAATATTGTTTACTTAGTTTAATCATTGGTAAAATAACTTGACTTTGGTTATGCTTAATCTATTATTTAGTTTTAATTTTGAATACGACTTAGTAAACTAATTTCACAACCATCCCTGAGGATGATACCCGTAATTCGTATAACGATAAACCGTACACTTGCGGAAAAATCAGAACAAGTTTTTGGCACCGTTGCTGGGGATGGTGTTGTGAGATTAGGTTGCTTCGAATCGTACTTTAATTATTTGAGTCATTTGCGTCAATTTCGTTTTAGTTTTATTTTCGTTTTAGTTAGGTTTCGATTGAGTTCTTATTTTGTTCTAATAATTTTGTTTGGATTATTTTCGATTGTTGAAGTCAGCTCGCATTTTGATTTTTTGCTTAGCTTAGTTTCATTTTGATTTTTATTTTGCTGCTGAGAAAAGTGCTCACTCATTTAGTTTTGAGCAGAAAAAAAAAAGTAATTCTGGTTAGTCTTTGCTTGTTTAGGGTTTTAGTTTATTTTCTATCTTGTTTTAATTTATTTTCTGTTTTCTATTTTTGCTATCCTAAAAAAAAAATGATGCTCATGCTTAGTATTTATGCTTTGTCATTTTGGTCTTTTTCTTTTGGTAATATTATTTTATTTTTGTTGGTTTATTTTGTGTGCTTAACTTGCTTATTTCAGTCTCATGTTTTGTTTTAGTGATTAATTTGTGATTAGTGCCCTAAAGTCAATTTTCTTTCAATAAAAAACAAAAAAAACCTTAAAAAGATTTTTTTTAAAAAAATTTAAATCTTTAAAAAAAAAAAAAAGAGATTCAAGCATGCCAGTGTTTAATTTCCCACAATTTGAGCATGAATTGTTCTGGAGTTATCTGTCTAGACTTAATCATTATCGTGCTCAATTGAATTGTACTTTTGAAAAATGAAAAATTTATGAGGTCATTGTTTTGGGTCTCAATGCTGAGTTTAGGGGTTATATTAAGTCTATTTATCCTGGAGGTGTCCTAGGATTATTAACTAGAACTCAAGATGTAGTTTGGGATTTCTTCAAAATACTAGCTTGGGATAATTATGAGTTTGAACAAGCTAGATGGACTTTAGGATACCCAACTCATGAGTCTGCTTTTCATGCTCATCCTTACCACCGGGACTTCTATGACCCCTCTCATGCTTATATGCCTTCTGTTTTGTGTGATTACTGTGAGTCTTCTGATCATGCTGCTTATACTTGCCCTTATCGTGATTTTGATGCTAATTATACAAGTATGGAAAAAAGGTTAAATGAATTGACTGATAAAGTTATAGAGATAATGAAAGCGAGAATTACTGAACATTCTCACTGTTTTAATCAGAATAGGGAGCAATGTAATGAGTCTGACTCTAGTTTAGGATCTCCTAAACCTAAAGTTAGTCTTTCTGATGATTTTGAGCCCTCTTATCAATCTAGGCCTCATTTGCATGATGATCTGTCTTTGCCTAGCCTTGAAAAAGAGAGCAACCTCCCTGTGTTTCTATCGCCTGACCTTGCACCACACACTAACTCACAAAAGGATGTCACTGATGATGCCCTAGTTTATGCCTACCCACCCACCACTTTTGAAGACTCTTTTGAGTTTGAGGGTCAGGAACTTGAGAGACTTGATGAGTTAGATGTGAGCATCCCATCTGCCATCGAGCATCATAATAAGTTAGACGATATTTCCCAGGAGTCGTGTGAGGAGGAAGTTGAGCCCACTACTTTAGAATTCAATGATGATATTCTTTCTGTAGAATATGAATCTTTTTCATGTGGGTTTAATTTCGATGAAAATTTTGATGAGGGTTTTTGTGTTGAATATGAATCATTCTCTTTTAACTCTCTAATACCTCCTGAGTCATTCCCTGTTGAATATGACTCATTTTGTTTTGACGTCAATGTGAGTTTGGATGTAGACCTGTGTGCTGAATATGAATCTTTTTTTTTTGACCCCATCCAAGCTGACCTCCTTTTTGAATCTCACAAGTCTCAATTTATTGAGTTTGAGGCAATTGTCGCTGAACATTTTGATTTAGACCAGACTCATGAGCGTATTGAACTTAAAGGACTTGTGGATTTAGGACCCTTTGCTTTGCCTAGACAGTTCGTTCATGATGATCCTATTTCTAGGCTGATGACCCATATGCTGGCTAAGTTTGAGTATGTCTGCCTATTTTCTGATTGGGCCTACCAATTTGATAAGTTAAAACGAGCCCTGACTTATGCTGCATTATTGTGGTGGATGTACTCTATTTGGTACCAACTCTTGCACCTTCGTTGTCTTAATTTTATAGAGAGTTGGTCTTCTGTGTTTGATAAGCTTCTTCGTCCTTGGTTGGGTTTTAATTTGAATAGCAGCCTGTGAATTATGATGGAGTGGCTGATGCTCCATGGTCGTCATTTGAGTAAGGTTATAGCTTAGGTGTAGTTCAGCACCTGAACTAGTATACACGTTCCTCTTTATCTCTTCTTTTTATTTTGTTTTTATTTGTATATATTTGTTGCTTTATTTTATTTTTGTTTTCTTTTGAGTTTTAGAGTCATGTCCTTTTTCTCTCTTTTTGAATCTTAGTCTTTTTTCTGTATATTTACTTTTCTTTTTCATTTTCTTTTCTCCTTTGTCTGTTTCTTTTCACTCCTAATGGGGACACTGTGAGATTTAGGTGTGGGGGTGGGGAAACCTTGAAAATTTTTAAAACAAAGTTTCTATTTTGTTTTTGGGGAAGTTTTGTATTATTCTGATCAACTTGAATTCCCATGTGCTTTGATTATTAGCTTGCATATGAACTGATGTGTATGTCAGGTCTCCATCCTCGGTGTGTCATTATTAGCCTTGATTTTAATCCCATTTGTTCATTATCGCTGTGTGATCTAATCCTTATTTATTTCATCCTCATTGTCTTAAGGTCTTAGTTTTTCATGATCAGCCCTCCCACTTATTTTTGACACAATTACCTCGATTTTTTTTATTGAAAAAAAAAGAAGAAAAAAAGTGAGAAAAAAAATGAAAAAAAAGGGGAAAAAAAGGAAAGAATAGGAAAAAGGAAATGGAATAAATTTGGAAAGACAAGTAATCCTTTGAGGCATGCGCTACTGGGGTGTTATCCTTTGAGACAATACTGCTACTGGGAAAACTTGCTTCTTATGTTGATAAGTCAATAATGTAATTTGTGTCAGTCAAGTGGAGTTGAGTTTGATTTTGGTAAACCTGAGCTCTAAGATGATGATACACTTGCACACAAGCACTGGGATGGATTCCAAGCCTTGATGTCCAGTTGGGTGAAAAGTTAGTACTTTGATGTCATTCATGGGATAAAGAGTCTTGATGGGTGCATTTTGTTTATATGCAAGCCAATATCTTTGCTACATGGGTGATTTAGTTGATTAGAATGCGCATATACCTTTCCCCTGTTTCGTACATATTAATTTTTGAAAAAAAAAACCCAAAAGATTTTCGAGTTTCTATTTATGCTTTCTTTTATAGATTTTGTGGGTATATCTTCTACAAATCCTCATGAGACCTTACTCGTCTACTAGGAATAACCTAGGGTTTAAAGGGCTTGTTGCACCTGCTAAGTGTAATCATGATTCTTACAAAAGTGAGTTAAGATTTTATTTTGTTTTTCTAGGATTTTTAGTTTTGTTTTACTCGAGGATAAGCAAAACTTGGGCATGGGGGTATTTGTTCAGCCTGAAATTATTACGTTTTTATACCCTTTTATCATCTAATATTTGCTCTAAATAAATTGTTAAATTAGATTTTAATAATATTTTTATTCATTTGGCAGGACTTGAAAAATTTGGGGAAAAAAAAGCAACAACCTCAAAGGTTGGATCAAGCAAGAAACAATGGAAGAAAAGAAAAATTCGATGTCCAAACTCAAAGCCCAAAACAAGCAGCCCAACCCAACCACATTTCTTCTTTTTCCTAATGCTGGGCCGGTCTCTTCCTTCTTTTCCTCCTTAACCCAACGGCCTACACGCCTCATCCATTTCCAGGTTCATTTTTTCTCTTTTGCGGGCCTTGCCTAGCTCATATCCCAAGCTGGCCTCCTTCCTCTTGCTTCTTTCTTTCTCTTTGGGCCTGTTCTCTTTGCCCACACCGATGCCCAGCTCCCCCTTCTCCTCCTTCTTTTGCATCTCCTCTATGGGCCGGCCTAAATGGGCATCAGTTTCCTCTCAATCCAGTAGTGCTGAAGCCCAGCTCGGTTTTCCGTTCCTCCTCCCATTCTCTCTCTTCCCTTTCCTCTCCCCAGCTACGTGGGCCTGGCCTAGGCTATTCTCCAGCTGGCCTATTTGATTCAAACCCAGTCCCATTCTCTCTCTCTCTCTCTCTCTCTCTCTCTTTCACTTAACTGATTACATGCGTTGCACATGACGCAGCCCCCTCCCATTCCTTCTCTTTCTTCTTCCTTAGCCCTTCGACAGTCCCTGCCGAAGAACAGAGCACGACATGGCTCTTCCTCTTCCCCACCATAGCCGTTACTCCCTCTGTCTCTCTTCTCATTCATTGTCCATCATCATCACCATCATTAATCCTTCGGTTACAAGGAGTCAATGAAGGCAACCCAGGGGGCGATTTTTGGAGCTTGAAAGAAGGCTCAAATGGCAGAGCAACGGGCATGAAGTTCGGGTAGACAGTAGTAGGGCAGAGTAGAGAGTCGGGTAGCTTGAATTTCCAGATCAATATTACTCTTTTTCATTCGTTTTGAAGTTTCAAGAATTAGGCTTTAGTTTTCTTTTCTTTCCTTCTACTTCTTTCATTCCCAGAATTAAAAACTTCAAATTGTCAATTTGGGTAATTTAATCAAGAACTTCAAGTTGTAAGAAGCCGGGTCTTCGAGATTTGAAT
The DNA here is from genome assembly GCA_029747015.1 of Carnegiea gigantea. NCBI lineage: Eukaryota > Viridiplantae > Streptophyta > Magnoliopsida > Caryophyllales > Cactaceae > Carnegiea > Carnegiea gigantea. The sequence continues at coordinate 107,929 of JAKOGI010002455.1, forward strand.
CGATTTTCTTTGGGCCTTGCTTTTGATTGCTCTGCTGGGTTCACTTGTTTCCTCTGTTTTGTTCGTTCATGCGATCTCGTTCCTCTGTTTTGTTCATTTAAGATTTATGAAATAATTACGGCTAAGTGTTGGTAGCATTAAATTATTTACATTTTGGTTCCTCAATTGCATTTGGTACTTTGTCTTTGTAAGTCAGGACCTCCATTTGCATGAATTAATATTGTTTACTTAGTTTAATCGTTGTAAAGCGGGACCCACACTGAGAGGTGTTGTTGTTGTTGCTGTTGTTAGTTTAATCGTTGGTAGAATAACTTGACTTTGGTTATGCTTAACCTATTATTTAGTTTTAATTTCGAATACGACTTAGTAAACTAATTTCACAACCATCCCTAAGGACGATACCCATAATTCGTACAACGATAAACCGTACACTTGCGGAAAAATCACAACAATAAGCTTCTGACCATATTTAGTATGGTCCTGTTTTTCCTCTCTGATACATCATTCTGTTGTGGTGTATATGCAACAATAAGCTCTCTTCAAATGCCATGAGTTTCACAAGACTCATTAAATACAGTTGAACAATATTCACCACCGCGATTAGTTCAGAGAGCTTCAATGGCCTTTTCCGTTTCATTTTCCATACGGGCCTTTAAGCTTTTAAATGCAGTAAAAGCTTTTAATTTTTCTTGTAAAATGTAGGCCCAGGTTTTTCGAGAAA
>JAKOGI010002456.1:5000-50928 GCA_029747015.1 Carnegiea gigantea
TGAGGCTAAAAGAAGAATAAATTAGACTAACCAAGTCCATGGTACAGAAAGGTAAGAAGTGCAACTCCTTTGGCGTGAAAGAACTTTATTGAGTTTCCCCTGAAACTGGCACTACTATGGTATCCTTTTTTTAATTTGTTTGGGGTGAATTTACAACCTGCTGGAATGGCATCAACAGTGCAAGACTTCGGCAAAAGTAAATGAATGATCAGGCCACACACCCAGGATTAACTCGGCCGAGAGGCCGTATATTTTTCTCATTCTCTGGGAGCTGACGACTGATGTTGCTCCTCAAGCATTGATGGATCGAAAAGAGTTGAAGTTGCAGTGTTGCTAATCATTGACTGTTGCTAAGCCAAGAAGAATTGGAGTTGCATATTTTTCGGTCGTCGATCATTGAGGGGGATGAGGATGAGTTGGAGTAGTGGATTGACCTATTGATTGGAGTTGCTGGGCCTCACAATAGCATTTCTTGGAACATAATTTTGGTGCATGGGAAGTTTTGTTGGAATTATGCCCTGAGATTATGCATACGTTGGGGAGGGTCTTGAAGATCAGGAAGGGGACTGTCCTGGGGAAAAGAGAACTCTTTCATGTTGGTTTTGCAAGGCCCATTTGATGCTGTGGGCACAGACCAATTTGGTGTTGGTTTATGATAATGATAATTGAGGGTCATGGATCTAAGTCTAATTGTTTTTTATCATTGAAACACTTTCGTTTTGGCAGTCTAAGTCAGTGGAAAACTGGCAGATTGCCGCAAGTATAAGGTAAGTGCATTTCGGTGTCCTACATCGCAGCATATTGTAAGGAGGCATTGATTACCCTTGGTTGGGAAACAAAAATGGTCACCCTGAAACAAATAGGCTGGAAGCAGGCATCCTCTCAACCAGGGATGGGTCATGAGAAATGGGTTTGTGAGTACGGGGCAGTCGTGGGTTGTATCCTGCACTCCAAACCCTAGGTGATGGGGAGTGTGAGTGTGTGATGGGGAAAGATACACTTGTTCAGGGGTAGTGTTGTACTCCCATTTTTATATAGCTTTTTCTCAATGTTGCTATGGTTTTCCATTATTGCTCTGAAGTGGTTTTCCGCTTAAAACTTGTTGTGCACTTATGCTCCTATGAGTGTGCATGTATGGTGAACGCTTATCTAATGCTTCTGTTCCTGACAACACCAAGCACCTTGCCATAATAGCAGTGATTAGGCCTTTTCCAGTGAACGCAGTAAGTTAAACAAGTTAGTTATTCTCATGTTAACCTATCAATGGGAATATGCTTTCAGAATTTGAGTGATCACGCACCTAGTTTAGGTAGGTGTTATGGCCTGCCAGTCTGTCCCTACGTGTGTTAAATAGATATTGCTGATGGGAGTTTTGAAATTACACATGCATTGCTTAGAGGAAGAAAAAGTAAAAGGAATTCAAAGAAGCAGAAGAAGAGAAGTATCAAATGAGACCTGTAACCTTGCATTGCCTTTACCCTTTTTTATGTCTGTTCCGTTGTTTTACATGTCAAGGCCATTTCTGTTGTGCTTGTTGCTGTTGCTACACTGTTTATTGGCATGTAGTTAATCCAGTTAAGCCTTTTTTCTGATACTATATCTAACAAGCTGATCATGTATGCATTACATATCTTTCCCTCTGCTACCTGTGAAATGGCAGCATACTTTTTCGAGCCTTATGTTTCACTTTAGTGATGGCAGGATGCTTTTACGAGCCTTATGTTTCACTTTAGTGATGCAAACTAGTTGCTTAATCTCAATCATCGCTGTTTTTATTTGCTATTTTGCAGGTTGTAAGAAGGGCTGTAACTGCTGGATTTTTCGCTAATGCATGTCATTTGGAAGTAAGTAAAATATGATGGGCCTGTAGCATAACTTGTTAAGGTTCATACAGTAAATGCACTGCTTGTTTCTCTAAAGGCTGCGCTGCCTGGATCCGATATAGCACGTTAATTATAAAATGTTTACTCGAATTTCTCTTCGCCACATTGAGGGTTCCTTAAACATTTCTACCGCATTAATTTAACTTCTGAACACCAAAAATATTCTCCTCTGCTATATTTCGGCTTGGGCCCTTGCGAGTTCATCATATAAAACAAAAAAAAATTGAATTAAAAAAAATGAGACTCAAGGGCAGTGTGTTCTGCTGCCATGGAGTTGTGAAGGAAGTATGTGATGGAACAAGACCTTAGAAGAGCATTGCATATGTGCCTACTGTTGAAGACATTGAATAATTGTGTCTGTGATCAATTGTCTGATCTATTATTGTTTTTATATATAAAGCCTTACAGTCATGAAGGAAAATACAAGACCATTCGAAGTTCACAGGATGTTTACATTCATCCATCATCTGTTTTATTCAGGTTAGTGAACTACTCTGCCATATAGCTGAAGTGTTGACTCCCTATCTTCATAAAAGCTAGTCCTCTTGAAATTGATTGACGCATAATTGATTACTTGGCCAAGTGACATGAGTTGCACTGACAGAAATGAACACCTGATTTTTACTTGAATCTGAACTGACCCATCACAAACTCAATGAACAAAAAAATTTGCCTAACCAATGATGATTATACTTTCTTGACAAGCTTATTAAGACTCACAGCATACGAAGTTCGACCCAAGCCAAAACTGACCCAACCTAGATGTTGGCCCTGTTTGGCAAACACCCGTTAGCTGTTTGCATTAGCTGTTTGAATTAGCTGTTTGTTAAAAAACTGTTTGGTAAAATTTGCTGTTTTTGATAAGGGCGCTGTTTGGCAAACAGCTTTTTGAAGAGCTTTTTGGCCAAAAAGAGCTTTTTTGACCAAAATTAGCTTTTTGATCAAGTGAAAAAGCTAATTTGAGTGTTTGGTAAAAGAGCTTTTTGGGTCCAAAAAGCTAATTTGAAAAAGCTAATTCCATTAGCTTTTTGGAAGAGCTTTTTGAAGAATTAGCTTTTTGTCTCACAACTTTATCAGAAACAGCTAATTTTACCAAACAGTTTTTCAACAAACAGCTAATACAAACAGCTAACAGCTAATACAAACAGCTAACAGCTGTTTGCCAAACAGGGCCAAGGTTGTGAGACAAAAAGTTAATTCTTCAAAAAGCTCTTGGAATTAGCTTTTTCAAATTAGCTTTTTGAATCCAAAAAGCTCTTTCACCAAACACCCAGATTATCTTGTTTACTTGGTCAAATAGTTAATTTTGATCAAAAAAGCTCTCTTTGGCCAAAAAGCTGTTTGCCAAACGCCCCCGTTATCTTATATAACTACATCGACCAGTTCTAATCTGATATGTAACTCATTTAACGGATTCTTCCCTAATGACCAATTCAGATGCCCAATTAAGCATGAAAAATCAATTTTTTGACTTGTTGATCATAGAGTGCACAGGATAAGCCTCGCACTTTGCAATCGCACTTTGCAATTGCATTGTTAGCATTAACTGAAGGTTATGCATCAGTGTTTCTAAGAAGGCTGCACATTTTCTGCCAGTGGCGCAAATGCCATGTTAGCTACATTCTGTTGGACACTCCTGTTTGGAATATGGGTACCGAATTTAGTTTACTGACATCAGGTTCACCCAAGCATCTCTCCTTCCCTTGCCTGAGCTGGAGGAACCTTGCCTCATGGGTCTTCTATGACCCTATTAGAAACTAAAGTTATCTATTTATGTATAAATTCTTCACATGCTTAACCTTATGACTTTGTTTGCCTGCAGAGTGAACCCAAAGTGGGTTGTATACCATTCTCTTGTTTCAACTGACCGTCGGTATATGCGTAATGTTATCGCTATAGATCCTTCATGGTTGGTTGAGGCTGCTCCCCATTATTATCATTACCAAGGGCTTGGTTCAATTGCTAGTTAGAATAGCATGTCAGCTCTGCCTGTGTAAGTTTTGGCAAACCACGAATGAATTTTATGTTTCGCTACACATGTGACTACACCCTGGTTCATAGATAGTCCTCACTCATTCTCACGCACTCTAGTTTTTTGCTTTTTCCAGCCAGGCCCACTGGACTTGGAAGACAAGGTAAGGCCTGTGATATGCTGCGTTGGAATATCCTCATGAATGAAACTGTATTACGACCTTTTCAAGTGGGGTTTTTGACTGCGCAGATGATTTTTGCAATGCAATTTGAGTCAAAGGAATGGGCTGCAAATGCAAATGACTATGATCAACATTGAGTTAGGTCATTGATTCTGGACAGCTATTGTAAGCAAAATGTTGGTGTTAGCTAGAGCTTGAGCTACTGAGCTTAGCTGCTTAGGTAGTTAGATTGACTCTTGAGGTTGCGTTATTTTGGTTCTATAATTATACCTAAAGGAGATGTCCACCATGTTATTTTGGTTAGTGTATAATCCCAAAATAAATGTCGAGTGGTTCTTCCTCTTTTTGGTAGAGATGACATAAAGAATGGGCAGCCAGATTTTGTATGGTCCAATTATGTTCCAACGGTATTCCGTCATAAAATGCTTTCCAATTCATAATCTTTCGTCGGGAAGATATATTCAAGCTCCAAACAATCTTCCATAGTTTTGTATATTTTAAGTTGGGGTGATAGATACTTTGTGCCGATAACCAGAAATAACAAGATTTAACAGTATGACTCCCTTTTTTTTTTTTTTTAATTGCAAATACAGAGTATCAGGTTCAGGAGGACCTGGCCATGGACTCCGTTGAATTGCAAATACGCAGTTTGGTCACATTCCAGCTCATTCTTGCATTTTTGACGAGTGAATTGATTGTTTTACCCTTACTATCTGCTGGATTAATATGCTGTCATCCTTATCTCTGTTCTAGTTCGTATCTACCGCCCAAAAAATCTTCTAAATTGTGGGTTGTTGAAGAGAGAGAAACACAGATATCCTGTATATGGCAACCTAAAATAGCATGAAATTCAATATCGAAAGTAACAGTTCATGTTCAATCGGATGAGATCAACGGTTCAAAGCAAATTTAACTATGTTCATCGAAAAAATTTCGACTATAGTAGGATCTTTGTCATATGTATATGTATATGTACATGCATGTTTATATATTTGCATGTACGTGTGTATACATATGTACAGAAAGAGAGAGGGAGAGTCTATTGGAAACGGCCTCTATGAGTAGCTTACATCTAGATCTCTTCATACCTCGTAAAAGTGGAAACCGCACTGAAAGCTATTGCTTTTATTGTTGTACACACGCACATATAGGGGGGGGGGAGAGAGAGAGAGTGTGTGTATTAACAACTGAATGGGTTGATAGTAGATTGACGAGTATTAACCACCTTAGAAATGACAAAATAGACTTAAAAAAAAAAAAAAAAAAGGAGGAAGGAGGTGAGATCTTTCTTTTTTTTTCAAACAAAAATTATCATTTTATTGTCAACATAATAGTTCTTATTGTCCTTATCATGAAACAAAACAAAGTTCCAAATTTTGAATTTTGGATTATATAGTTCAAGGGTGTGTTCGACAACTGTGTTTTGAGTAGCATTTGACGTTTTGACTAAGTCAATATACTCATTAGGTAACTTTTAGTTTTCGGTAATATAGTATTTTGACTAGCAATTCAAGTAGCGGTTATTGTTTTAAGTAGCGTTTCTGAAAAGCTAATAGTATTAACGTTTTGCATTGAAAAGTAGCGTTTCTTTTTTTTTTTTGGGGGGCCAAAAAGCATCCTTTGGAAATTTTATCTTTGAAAATTATCTATATTTTTTATGTCAATTACATTAAAAAACTGATCCAACAGCTAAATTTATTGAACACACATTTATTTCAACTGCTCATCCAAATTTCTATCCGCTAACAGCTAAATTAGAAATGCTATTTGCTACTAAATAGCTATCCGCCACAGGAATCGACATCTGTTACTTGAACCGCTCATTTTGCTGAACATAGCCCAAAGCATTAATTAGTGAATGCAAAGCATTAGTTCCATATTTGTAGATATCCTCTTTTTTATCCTTTTATTTTTTTCTTTAATCCCAATTCAAGCGTCATAATAATGAGGATTTAAGGTGCTCTACATTTTAAAAGTAGAAAATAATTTACATTTAGGTTTTGTCTATGATAAATAGTTTCGAAAAACTAAAAATGACTTTACTATAAAATGAAATTAAATGAAGCAACAGAAGTATTAATGTTATACTCAGGAAGTACTCTTTTACTCAACCAATTTAAAAAGTCAGAACGGGTTTCACAAATAAATTCAGTTTATAAATAGTAGTAGTTGTAGATTAATGTATTCTATCACTTATAGGGGTTGAGAAATCAAAAATGAATTTATTTTATGATGAAATAAAACACAGTAAGTATTAATGTTTTATTCAATTGTTTTGATGGTTACAGACATGATTCAATGGACAATCATATCATATCATATGTATAATGTAAAAGTGAATGATTTAACATGGTGATGATATTTGTTATATTGTCATTGGTCGCTTAATTTTCAAATAAAATATATAATTTCATGACAACTAATAAATGATCTCAGCCATATTATTAAATTTAACATTTATCCATCAATACAATATATTAAATCATGTAATTATATTGCTCTAATCAACGTTATCACTAGAATATGAAATACTTTACTAGAATGCATTATTTGACCATTCAATTAACTCAATTTATTGGAAGTAGTTACATATGATTGTATAGTGTAGTTCATTCTATTGGCTTCTATTATTTCAAAATAATTTTGATTTTATTTAAGGTCAGAAAATTACAATGAACACTAAATCAAAGAGTGGAAAAAATTCTACAATATATTGTAAGTAGTTACAAAGACTATTTTCTAAATTAATAAACTATCAATAGGAACATAAATGGCATAGATCATTATGCTAAGGCATTCATTTAATTAATTGTAGAAAATATCATTATTTTCATTTAAATTTTAATATGTCTTGTGTTGTTCTAACCAAATATTAGAAAGGATAAATTTTATATATATGTATGTTTCACTATATGATTAAAAATAATGTAAAATGCTACTATTAAAAAATGAATAATTTGCGATGTGGATGACAAGGATCGCATTTTTCATTGATCCTCTCTTACATAAGTAATTTAATTGGCAATTAAAGGACTATTAATTGGCATATTGACTTTTAATATAATGAAGTGTATTGAAAGATCATTAACAATGTTGAATTTAAATGTAAAAATCAAATAATATTTGAAGTAATTTTTTTGAATTGAAAAAGAAAAGATTTTTTATATTTTAAAATGTAATAAATATCTATATAGTTCTTTTATAAAATTTTTACTAATTATTGTTTCTAATTAAATAATGAAATCAAATTTTTTCCTCTTCTTTTTGTTTAATTAAAATCATCATATTCCATTTTCTCAGAATTTTTTTTGAAGATGACTACATGGCTCCAACTAAACAAAGTTTTTTGTTTATTTATATTTTTGATAAATTCTCAAAATGTATATTAACTCATGATCGTGCAAAGCGCGAAGTCTAACCTAGTATATAATATGAAAGTGAATGGTATGAATGGTGACAAATGCACGTTATCATTGGCTATCTTCTTTTTTAAAAAAATTAATTTTAATTCAAAGTGCCACAATAATAAGGATTTAATGCGTTCTTTTAATACTAAATTTTAATATAGAATGGTATGAGTGAGTTAATGGTAGATTGACAAATGTTACATTATCATTGGCTATCTTATTTTTTTAAAAAAAATTAACTTTAATCCAAAGGGTCACAATAATAAGGATTTAATGCGCTCTTTTAATACTAAAATTTAAAAGTGAAAAATAGTTTATAAAAAATATTTTTGCGGCGTCAAAAATGTTTACTATAATATGGCATAAAATAATAAAAGTATTAATAACTATTATGATTGTTTTTTAGGTTGTACACATACATGAGTCATGTGATTAAAATGAAATCATAAACACAACCATGTATACATTATGGGTTCATTTTGTGCTAGTTTTTTCTATAATTTATGCAAAATCTAATATTAAAATCCTGAATCCAGAATATTAAAAATATGATATGAAAAATGATAAATTATTATAATTTTAGAATTATTATAATTTTATTTAAAGTTTTATTTGTATCTATAATTGTTGTGTTTTACAGTACATCTTAAATGTCAGCAGTGATAGATTTTTGTTTTCATTATTATTAAATGTATATTAATAGAAACCCGTGCTGGATTCACCCTAGTAAAAGAAAACAGTTTTATAATGATTTAACATACCCTTTCAAAAATTATCACTTCTATGTTAATCAACTCAAATTTATTGTGCACATTGTACCAGAAAACAATGCAGTTACTATTTACAAGGATCATGGACTCTTGAGAACTTGAAATAATTTAAATAACTCTTGAGAATAAAATATTTATTCTTAATTATTTCATAATTATCTCAATAAGAATATAACTTAGATAAAGGGAAAAGTGATATTCATTTAGAAATTAAAAGTGTTAGCAAGATCCTACATTAATTTGTTGAGCAAAGTCTCTTTTTTTTTTTTTTTTCCAAGCATATGATAGTCTTATAAACTATTTATACATATTTTTAGATAATACACATACAGACATGAATCATATGATCAAAATGAAAGTCATCATTTATTTTTCTATTCAAGACATCTAAATAGATCATAATTCGATTTTGTGTTAGTATTTTCATAGAATTTATGCACAATATAATATTTAAATCATGAACCAAGAATATTAAAAAAAATATTATGTGAAAAGATATGATCTAAATTTAATTAAGTTTTATATTTTTAATTTTATTTATATTTATTTTAAAATCATAATTATTTCTACAATTGATGTGTGTTATAACATAGTTTAGATATAAATAGTGATTTTATTTTCCTTTCATTATTATTAAACAAGCATTAACAAAAATACGAGAGGCTAACAAAATTACGTATTGATTTTGCCTTTATTTGGAGAGGGAATGTGTTGTTAACGAGTAAAATGCATTCTGTTAAAAAAGAAATAAAATGCAAGTTAAATAATGTTTGGATTGCAAGGGACCTCTAATTTGATTCTAATAGAGAAGAGAAGAGAAGAAAGGGAATAAAGACAGAAAGTAAGACAAGGTAGGAGAAGAAAAAAAAGGAAGTGCACTGATATTTGCTCAGTATAGTAGCTAAATACATTTTTTTAGAAAAATAAAAGAAAAACATAGTAAAGAGATGTGCAAATGTTAGAATGTTCCACCACTATCAAATGTACCTCCAGCAATATATATCCACATCAGCACGATATATCCATGTCAGTTATATAATTAAAAAATTAACAAAAATAAAAACAGTTACATCTACTCAAAAATATTATCACGTTCTCTCTCCTCCCATCCCCTCGCATGTTCTCTTTCCTCCCACCAGTTCTCTCTGCAGTCTCCTCCCACCCCCCCATCATGTCCTCTCTCTCCTCCTTCCCCACTCCACCCTCACCTTCTCTCTCTATTCTTTCCTCACGTTTTCTTCTTCTCTTTCTGCATCTTAATTCTAAACACTAATAGAGCATCAACAGAGGAAGACAATTCTGGGAAAAGTGAAGAACGTGCTGATTTTGCTAAAAGTTCCATGGATGATCAAATCCAAATTAGTAGGACATCACATCAGAACCTACAAATGCAAAACAGGTGATAGATTATTACACAATTTTATTTCCAATTGTCAAAGACAGGGCAATTTAGGTTTAATAATTTGATTTTGGTCATTTTCTAAAATTGATCAAGTAAATCACTCAAAAAACGCTGATTTTGGTTAGAATATGAACTATTCATTACTACTATATGATTCAAGAGAATGTCCTCTAAGGTGCATCTGGGTTGATGTTAGTGTGTCATATAGTTTTTGATTATTTTCTGAAATTGATGAACTAAATTTTCAAAGAAAAAACTGCTGAAAAACAAAAACAAAATCATTGACAATTTGATTTGGGTTGATGGAATGAAGATCGTTCATTTGCCCAACTCCATTTGTTCACTATATAAGCTACCTTGGATGCATCTCATGTGAGTCAAAAATATGGCCATCATTTATCGTCTAATTGCAATGACATGAGGTTGTTCATTGTTAATGTTCTATTTGTTCATTGATATGCTAATATTATCTCATTGATTATTGATTTTATTTCTTTTCTTGGGTCTAATGTTACACCATCTGCTGATGGTGACTAACATATAAGGTGGATAACAATGTTCAAGCCAATGAGCCCGCCATGGAGAAACAAAAAGGAACGCACTCTCTCCCAATATGCTTCCAAAGCCAACAACCAATCTGTAGGGAGTAAGAGAGAGTTGCCATGAAGCTCAACACCAATAGCACTTTGAGTTTAGAGTCATTTTGGTTTTGTTTGTATTAAAAAAGACTTTTTATTAGACAAAATAGTGTCACATGTTTTAACTAGAACATATTTTGCCATTTTAGATTGTAATAGTTCTAAGCATACTGGAAAAACATTGATTATTCATATATAAGAGAAGAATTGTTCACCAAACTTCCAAAGTTTGTGCACTTGGCATCTTTAGTATCCATGTTTGTGGTATTCACTACAATATTTCTTTTTGTCAATATTGTGCTCAATTTGTTGACCACAGCTATTATCAAATTAACAAGCCTTGTAGCTTTTTTTTAAAAAATTTTTTATGATGAGGATGTCTTCATAATTAATTACCTAGTTAAAGCTGTTGAGACAATAGTTCTAGTTCACTAATAATTTTGTTCACTACTCAAGCACAGCTTGTTCACTAGAGCTGAAGCCAAATTAGTGAAATATGAATTTTTCTGTGAACTTTTTTCTCTTTTTTTAAACATATGAAATGTCTTCAAAAAACAATTAGATAGTATCCATTGCTAAAATAGTGATTTCCAACATGTCTTCAATAAAAATAACTATTTTGTACTTGAATCACCTGAATCATGTTCATTGTTCGCAACTTCTTCTAAACATTGTTCATTATAAGGCTAAATAATTAGGTTACTGAGAACGGCCATTGAGTTCATTATAACATCAAAGGATGTTCATGTGAGGATCAATTTGTATAATAGGTGCTTGAAATCAACAAGGGCGGATACAATAGCAACACAAAGAGCTCACATGGACGACAGAGAACCTCATGATAGATAATGGACAAATTAACCACCTTCAGTGAACAACCTCATGATAGATAATGAACAAATATTTCACTCTCAGTGAACATTATTAAGACATCCAAGGAAAAACTTGAAGAGAGCTTGGTGAATAATTTAAATAAACAAAATAGAACAAGGACAACTTTTACAAATAGAGAAACCTTATTATAAAACTGAAAAATCTATTATGTGATTATAATGTGGCAAACAAGCTTGACAACTCTAATGAACAAATCTAGATTTGGTGATGAACAAACCCAAAAACTCTTATGAGCAAATTATACCAAAACTCTTAGTGAATGGATTAATGAACACACCCACCTCTGTTAGCGAACAAACTTGAGTGACTTGAGTAATAATAATTTTTTCCCTTAAAAAAATATCGAATTAACACAGTTGATTAAGTTTTATATTGAACATGTGTACACAAGCTAAGTGGCATGAACAAAGTCATAATTTACCATGAACAAACATATTTAACATAATGAACAATTGAATTCTGACAATGAACAATATTTGGTGATTCGATGAATAACCTGAATATTTAAACTGCCAAATTTTTTTAAAAAAATTGAGAAATTCGGTTATCATGGGAGTGTAGCAAGAAACTGCCATTTTTGTTTTAAAAAAAAAGAGAAAATTCGGTTACCATGGGAAGAATGGGTAAGAAATTCGGTTACCATGGGAAGAAATTGCCCCTATCTTTTTATTAAAAAATTAAATTGGTTGACATGGCATGATAACGTGGCACTGACGTGGACCGGGAGCATAAGCTCCCGGGTATATGTAATAATTTGCAGGTATATTGTGTCATTCTATTTTGAGTTTTTCGTAAGTGATGCTTTAAGTTCTTAATAACCACCTCTCTAACTTGCAAGGACCTGGCCACAGAATTGACCCAACACTCTCCAACAATGTACAAAATATGTATATCCAGGGGTTGCTCATAGGTAACTTCATATGGAGTCATGTTTCTTGCAACAAGAAAGGTGATATTGTATCACAACTCGGCTCATGGGTGCCCCATAGCGGCGTAGCTCCAACCATGGGGATAAGAACTGCACATGCACCAAAGGCAAGCTTCAAGACATCTATTTACGACCCCAGTCTGGCCATTTGTTCATGGGTGACAAGAAGAAGATAGATGGAGATCTACCCCATGAGCAGTGGCGGAGCCCAGATTCTAAGCATGGGGGCGAGATTATGAAAATTAAAGGGCACAAAGAGTCGAACCAGGGACCTCCCACCCAAAACAAGGGGCAACCACCACCCTCCTGTGCACTCCTATGATGTGTATTTATGAACTAATTAATATATATCTATTTTCCTTACTCACAAAAATATCACACATTTAATTTTTTTTCTCCCAAAAAGCTAGGGGTTCAGTTGACCCCCCTTGCCCCAACATGGCTCCGCCCATGCCCATTAGTAATAAAAAAAGCTTTCCAAAATACACTAAGGAATATTAGGTCCTGATCACTGACTATTCCTTGTTATATCCCATCTATCTTAAATACATGTTTTGTGTATGCTTCTGCAACCCACCGAGCAATTTAAGAGTGACCCAAGGGAATGAAGCGACCTTACTTTAACAACCGATCCACTATGACTATAATTACTTCTTACCTCTGGACCTTAGTTATCCATCTGTAATTCTATATTTTTCCAAGCATTTTATGGAATAGGAAGAGAGTCTAGCAGACAGCAAAGCTCGGCAAAGTTGATCCGACATGATTAACGACCTAAAACTGACACGAAGTTAAGTGGGTTTGGATAAAAATTTTCAATTCGTTTAATTAAATGGGTTGACACGTTTAACCCGTTTAATTAAATGGATTAGGTTCAGATAGAGACTTTTGACACGAAAAAGTATCTGTTTAACTGGTTTAATTAGATGGGTTAAATAAGTCAACTCACTTTTCCATTTGTCATTTACACGTTTACCTTTTTATTAGATGATTAATAATACAAAAATTTTTTTAAAAATGTGAATTATGATGAATCAGAAAAGTTTTAGAGATTAATTGTTTAATGTGATGTATGAAAACTTAATTTTTGACTTTATGTATTTACGTATTAGTTGAAAATGTTAAATACGTAAGTGAGTAATTAATTGACTAAACTCAGCTTGTTTATCTTAAATGTGTTAAGTGGGTCAACCCATTTAAAAATTAAATGGGTACAGGTCAAGATTTTTCAACCAGTTTAATAAACGGGTTAAGTTCAGATTGAGAAACTCTTAACCTTTTAAATTTGACACAAACACGAACTTGACCTCTTATCCAGCTCTAGCAGGTAGCAGTAAGCAACATGCTCACTTTTGTTCCATTGGCACACATCACAATATCTAATATATCGCTTATGTCATTCTAACGGTTCTTCTAACAGAGTAGGGCAGGGACTTTGCGGATAGTAGGCATTCATGCTTGAATACCCTTCAATAAGGGAATATGGCCATTTAATTCTGTGACTTCAAGCTATTTCTCAGTACTACTTCCATTTTCTCTTGAGTTGGCATTTGATGAGGATATAATGTCTGTAACTGTGTGGGAAGTGGTTGACTTTGTAATACCCTAACCTATATGTCATTAATTCGGGCCTCACCTTTTCGACCTAATTATTTAGTACCCTCACCGTTGGAAGGGAAAAAACTGAAGGCTTAAAATTTGAATTTTCGATGACATGCTAAGGTGGTTTAACTTAAATGGTGAAAATGGTAACTGACACCCATGACTAACCAATTTATAGTTTTGGATTTCCTGTTGTTAGACTAGCATCAATATATAAAACATTAAAAAAAAGTTTCTATTAAGCATCCCTCTTTCATCCCAAAACAATTCCAGTCTTTCTCATTAAGCTCCATTACTGCAGTTTCATTGCAGCTTAGTTTGAAGTAGAGGTCAAGATCGTTCATATCTAAATTCGAGGAAAATCTCAAAGGCAAAGGCAAATCGTTATTTTCGATTCTCGCCTACCATTGGATTTTTTGCCACTTCATTGTCTTTCTGAAGCTAATTTAACTCATATGATGGTCTATAAGAATAGAGGGGTCTAGTAACTCTTGGTGTAGGTCTCCCCAGTGCTTGCACAACACTACACTACAATACTAAATTTCAAAATCTGCAACAAACTCAAGTTGACCCTATTATAAGTGTTGTAATTATGGTGAGTTTGTGAAGTGAGCAGCTCCAAAGGGAAAGATTTGTGAAGCTAAGACAGGCAGTCGTGCACCTAACATGATGCAAAGCATTCGAGATGTCATAGGAGATGAAAATCAGAGCATGTCGATTTAAATCTGGAAGGAAGTGAAAGGGACAAAGATGGTAATGAAGCTAATGGAAACAAGGACTTATGTTGCTCTAAAAATGTTGATTGCTCTATATGTTGTGGTTTGTATCTTTATTATGATATTGTCAATGAAATCAGAAGATTTGGGAAGGGCAATGTGTATTGGACTGGTTTGGCAAATGTATGTAAGTTGTTAATGAATCAACTCCTATGTACTGATTATGTTTTCAGGCATTGAAATTGGCTCCATTTGTCATATGTTCAACCTGTTTGTTAATTAATATGAATGTTTACTTTGAATCAAATTAGTAATGAAGCTGTAATCACAAATTACAAATCTAAATGAATTAGACAAGAATTTGGATACAAGATTGAATTTTGTATTGATTTGAATGTGTGGGTGGGTACAATCTCTATGAATACAATGATCATCTAATTCTATCTCCTTTTTTGGATGGATTTTTCAATCTTTAAATCAAGGGGGTAGGGTCCTATTTATAGGACAGCATCCCCCTCTCCATAGGCGGAGCCATGTTAGGGCAAGGGGGTCAATTAACCCCCATCTTTTTGGGGAAAAAAATTAAATGTGGGATGTTTTTGTGGATAAGAAAAATAGATATATATTAATTAGTTCATATGCACACATCATAGGAGTGCATAGCAGGGTGGTGGTTGCCCCTTGCTTTGGGTGGGAGGTCCCTAGTTCGATTCTTTGTTCCGCCTTTTCTAGTTTTTTTTAGGGGAGGAAGTGTCCTTTAATTTTTCCAATCTCGCCCCCCTTGCTTAAAATCCTGGCTCCGCTAGTGCCCCTCTCCCTTAAAAGTTAAGATGGGTCTTGACTTGGGTTTTGGGCGTGGACCTTTCAATGAGGCCTCACTTTGGACTGCTTTGACTTTCATTTGCTTTGACTTTGACTTTGACTTTGACTTTAACTTGGGAGTCTCCCGGGTTTAGGCTGAGTATTGACTTAGAAGTTGCCTCGAGCTTTGACCGGACGTTGACTTGAGAGCCGTTTGACGTTTGACTTGGGAGTCGATCTAGGCCTTGACCTTTGACTTCGATTTAGGCACTGACTTTTGACTTTGACTTTGACTTTGACCTAGTTTCGACCGCACTTTGATTTGGACGTTGTTCGGGCTTCAGGTTGTGACTTGACTTGGTAGTCATCTTAGCCCTTGATTTGGACTTCGTCTTGAGTTCTGAGTAAGCCTTGACTTGGAAGTCATTTGGGCTTCGTCTTGAGCTTGACTTGAGAGTTTTTTGGGCCTAATTTGTTTGTCTTTTAGACCTGATTAAATTAATTAAAAGGGTTGGCCCACATAATTAATTTTATTTTATTTGGTACGACACAAATAAATTTTTAGTGCCTACAAATTGCCCCCTCGAGACTAGGTCACGTACGAGACTTGTCGTTTAAGCGTGACTGACATCTCGATTTCCTTCTATCATAGTTCATGATAAATACCTTGAATGAAATTTCAATACACTTTGATTGCCTCTTTCTTTTTTTGAAAATATTGAGCAAATGACAATTTTTTGTCAAAGAATTAGAAAAAAAAAAGTTGGACCATGTAAGTCTAGCCCTTCTCATTTTCGAATGCAAGCCTGACCTGCTCTTTACTCCTCTCTTCTTTTTCCTTTTTGTGGCACCTAGACTGGCCCAAACGTGCTTCTCTTTTCCTTCTTCTCTTTTTTTTCTCTGTCCTCACACATGGGCTGGGTCAGTGTTTGATTTGCTTTTGCCCAGAGCCTAGACCGGCTTCATTTAAGTGACACGTGAGGCCTCCTTCTCTCCTTCTTCTTTTGTGAGGGGACCTAGCCCATTTTTGTCCCTTCTTTTTTGTTTACATGCGTGGGCGGGGCTCAGCCTGCTTCATTTCATTTAAGTGATCACATGAGGGGCACGTGATCTGTCCGGCTTCATTGTCTTCTCGCGTGGGCCAGGCCCATCCTGTTTCCCCTCTTCTCTCTTTTTTTTAATTTCCTTTTCGCCTGGGTTGGACTCGTCTTCAACTTCTTACTTCCTTACTTTTTTTCCTCACGGCCTAGTGCCCGTTCCACTTCACTTACACCCCACGTGCGGTGCACGTGATGCACAGTTCCTCTTCTCCTTCTACCTTTGAGCAACAGAACCTAGATTTTCGAAACCCTCTGGTCTTGCACCGCCACCAGCCCCCTTTGCTCTATAGCTGCTGCTGGTTTAGAGTGGGTGTCCTCCCCCTACAAAGCTTGATCATTTCACCACCATTTTCGGTCCTGGTGACCATCAAAGGTACCACATTTCTCCACTTTTTCTTCTTCGTTTCTTTTTTTTTTGCTGGGCAAAGGTCTATTGCCCCCTTTTCTTCATTGTAACATAGTAAACCCCCCGCGTTCCTGGGTTGGATGCGTGATTTTTGTTAGAAGATGCCGTACCAAAATGCTAACTTTTGCTAGAGCATGACACATATAACAGAGCAAAGCTCTATTGCCAGGCAAAGCTCCATCAAAGGTAGCTGAAGAGAGAAATGGGATTGAGATTGGGATTGCACGGTATGTAGAATAGAGCAAAGCTCTATTGCATGGCACGTTTCTTTTCGTTTCTTTGTTTCCTACTGTCAGATTTGTTGACAAGTTTGGGTTGGTGCTATGTGGGCTGAAGAGAGAGAAATAGCAACCACTATGCTTTATTTTCTTCCCCCCATTTTTTTCCCCTTGTTTTGGGTTGATTTTTGTTAAAAGGTGTTGCCTTTGATCCTTATTTGTTTGATTTTCCGTGTGACAAATAGAGGAGTTGGTCTTCTTTGCCTTTTGGGTTGAGTGTGAATCCATTGAACATTTAAAGTAGTGGACTGTCCGACCTTTAACGTAGGGCATAGAATTTACGACCAATTATTACCACTTTCTTCACTATTTGCATGTTAATGCTCCTGCTACTATTTAGGGCTTCATACTTTAGCCTTGATCCACTTCCTTTGAATATAAGAGTCAAGTCCTTTTTTTTTGGGTGGATTGGGTAGCCGAAATACATCCAAGTGCCAACCTTTAGGAGTAAAGACAATAATTTTCTTCTCTTTTTCTCGTTGCTTTTATGGCCAAGCTGCGTATAGAAATGAGGAATTTCTTCTTGCTCAATTAGTCCTATGGTGCTTGCTTGTAACTTAGCCTTTATTAAAATCTGCAATGTTGTGTTTTGAAGGGCTTGTCAATTTTATTTTATTTTTGATATGAGTAATAAAGATGGAGACTTTGGCTGAAATGAATTCAAAGGAAGCCACTGAAAAGTCTTCTCATGTCTACTTGTGCCGTCGTAATGTCGCATTCATTTCTCATGTCACATTTTCTCGTGTCGCATTTTCTCGTGTCGCAACGTTGTGCTTATTTGTTGAAAGGTGACTTTTTTTAAAAAAAAAAATCGGCGCAATGTTGTGCTTACTTGTCGAAAAGTCGCATTTTTTTGTGTATGCCAAGACCTCCTTTTTCGTTGCATTATTGTTACTTGTGCAGGTCATGAAGCTATTTGAAGAACCATTTGCGAAACGGTTTGCCGCTAGGCCTTTGGTGCCTGGAACGGATACCTACACGTCTAAGAGTGGTACAAAGATTTAAAGAACCATTTTGTGAAACAGTTCGCCGTTAGGCCTTTGGTGCCTAGAATGGATACCTATAAGCATGAAAGTGGTATGAAGACTTGAAGAACCACTTGCAAAACGCTTTGCCGCTAGGCCTTTGGTGCCTAGAACGGATACCTATACACATGAAAGTGGTATGAAGACTTGAAGAACCACTTGCGAAATGGTTCGCTGCTAGGCCTTTGGTGCCTAGAACGGTTACCTATACGCATGAAAGCGGTATGAAAACTTGAAGAAGCACTTGCGAAATGGTTTACAGCTTTTGGTGTCTAGAACGGATACCTGTATGCATGAAAGTAGTATGAAGACTTGAAGGACCACTTGCGAAATGATTTGCCGTTAAGCGTTTGGTGCCTAGAACGGATACCTATACGCATGAAAGTAGTATGAAGACTTGAAGAACCATTTGCGAAATGGTTCGCCGCTAGGCCTTTTGATGCCTAGAGTGGAAACGTATACGCCTAAAGTGGTTTGGAGACTTGAAGAACCACTTGCAAACGCAATTTCCTCGTTAGACCTTTTAGGGCCTAAAACGGGATCGTACACGCCCAAAAAGTGGTATGAAGGCTCGAGGAACCACTTACAAACGCAATTTTACTGTTAGGCCTTTTGAGGCCTAAAATGGGATCGTACATGCCCAAAAAGTGGTATGAAGGTTTGAGGAACTACTTGCGAATACGATTTCACCGTTAGGCCTTTTGAAGCCTAAAACGGGATCGTACACGCCCAAAGTGGTACAAATCGCAAAGAGCTGCTTGCCGACAGAAAGGTGATGTCTTTGATCTCTTTCTTTCATGCCTCCCTTTTCTGTATGATGTGTTTGACTGCGCTTGGTGATTTGCTGACCAAGCTGCCTACGTACTTATTGGCACTTGCAGTTCTCAATAAGATCAAGTCATCACGTAGTTCAACTAAGCATCCTTTTTTTCCATTTGTTTTGCCGTTCACAGTTTATACTCTTACGGGTTAGGAGTAGTATAACGATTTTGGTTTAAGTGAACAGTTTAGGCTCTTATTCAGGAGCGAGCGTGTTCTTGGTGTGTGTGAACAGTTTAGTCTCTTGTTCAGGAGCCTATGAACAGTTTAGACTCTTGTTCGATAGCGGACTTTTTTTTTTCTTTTTTTAAGGTTGTGGTGAACAGTTTAGGCTCTTATTCAGGAGCTTTATTGGTTTGACATGAACCTTGAGTGCGTGTCTTTTTTTTGTGGTGAACAGTTTAAGCTCTTGTCCAAGAGCTAATCCAGCATTTCCTCAAGGGAAGTCAGTGACATCTTGGCTTGCATCGCAACTGGAAGAAGCTTGCTCCGTAGTTCTTTCTTTTGAACTGACCCCAGCCCTATGGCTAGTGAGAACTAAGACACATCTCTTTACTTTTAACGAGTTATCCACCTTCAAATCCAAAGTGGAAACACGCTTCATGCGTGAAGGAATTGAACTTTGGATTTCATTTAGTTCGCCAAGGCGGCTGAACACTAAATCCTTCTTTTGGGAAGGCGTGAGTTTGATAACGTCTCGCCTATCTTGATTCTAGCCAAGACCGAGGGTTTAGGATGCTCATCCTTCTTCAACCTATAGAAGACAGAAGGTTTTGGGGTTTTGTGCTTTCCTAACCTACTAAGCACAGAAGGGCCAGCAGGGCATTGGAGCGACATTGACGGCTGCAATTTGTCGAACACCGACATCTTCGAATTGGTTTTAGTATTTACACCCTCATCATTATCAACCTCCTCGGCTGTGACATGGTTAGTTTCCGGTATTTTATCCAAATCTAAAATGATTCGTCCTTCCCTAGCCAGTTGCATGATACGTTCCTTGAGTGTAATGTACTTTTCAAGAGGGTGACTAATGACTCTATGGTTCCGACAGTATTTGGGGTCGGCGGTCCTCCCAGCTTCCTCTGGACGCTTTGGCTCGAACAATTCGATGATGCTCTTCTCAAGCAAGTCATCTGGCATGCCTGAAAAATCTGAGTCAGGAAATGGATACTTCTTTTCCTGAAGCTCTTTTAATGTGGGACGCTTCTTTGTCGCAACCTTGAACGACGAGCTTTTCTTGACCCCTATTTTTGGCTTTCCTGTAATGCAAATTGGCTGACTTGTGGAAGTGGACATCGCTTCTTTGGTCGTGCTCTTAGAAAAGTTAACATTTTTCTCGAAGTCAATGTTGTCCTTCCTTGATTCAGTAGAATAGAAGGAGTTGCCGCAATGACTAACTATAGTCACCTCCATGTCATGTACCTTGGTCGCCAATTCTTGAAAAGTCCTAGGTTTGCTCATTTATGGGGCGTACAGCAAGTCCAAGTGCATGCCTTGAGTGCACATTTCGACCGCAGACGCTTCAGATAGCCGATCCTTGCACTCGAGGCTAAGTGCGCGCCAGCGGCTGGTGTAGTCAAAATCTGGCTTATCTTTTTACTGTTTTGTGTTTGTCAGCTCAGTCATACTGACAGTGCACTGAGTGCTATAGAACCTGTTGAGAAACTCTTGCTCCATTTGTTCCCAACTGTCAATGGATTCAGGCTCTAGATCCGTATACCAGTCAAAGGCAATACCTTTCAATGTCCTGATGAACTGTTTCACCATGAGGTCGCCATCAGTTCTAACATTGTTGCATGTCTCGATGAAATGGGCAACATGCTGTTTTGGGTTACCTTTCCCACCAAACTGTTGGAACTTGGTGGGTTGGTAACCATGGGGCATGCGAAGAGCATCCACCCTCTTAGTGTAAGGATTGGTGTATAGGTGAGTTTTGTTCGAACCTCCACCTAGCTGCGCCTTAACTGCATCTGCTATCAAGTCCTGGATTTGCTCAATAGTCATTGATCTAGAGGACTTGACATTTTTAAACGTAACGCCTTTCTTTGGTTGCTTCTCATTGTCAGAAGCCTTAGTGTGGACGAATATTTTTTCTAAGTCCTCACTTTTCTGAGTCTTTTGTAGAAGATTGAGCACGCGATTTTCCTAACTTCCTAGTCAGCTTAGCAATCTTTTCTTCTTGAAACATGATGCGCGCTTCCTTTTCTTCATTCTCCCTGGTGAGTTTTTGTAGGATGGCCTTCATGTTAGTCATCTCCTCTTCCAGAGTGGTTGTGCCTATCATGATGGTTGGCATGACAATAGTTTTGGAGGACTCAACTTCAGTTTCTGACATGTGCCCCCTCTTTGGTGAGGGCAAAGAAGAGTTACTGCTATAGTAGTCTTCAACCTCACAGACTGGAGACTGAAGCTGGAGGTTTTGAATTCCATCCATCCTAGAGGGTGCATTTTGCTGCGTCTTCAAACCTTGGAGTTTGGATGGGGCTGGCGTAGTTTGCCTAGCAATGTTCGGCGCAGTAGCTTTCTCCATACTCCTAGTCTTCATTGTGTGCGCGTGCTTGCTAGAAGTAACGCTCACTTCACAGAATCTACGAGAGAGAGATCCCGCGTTCATCTTCTTCGAAGCTTACGCAGCAACGCTCTTCGTGGCCATGTCTTCGTTGAAGATGATGTTCTTGTGACTTGAAAGTCTTGATCTTTAGGAGAGAGAGATGAGAGGTAGAGATGTCCCACCGAGCGTGCCAAATTTGTAAACACAAGTTTCAAATCTATAATGAATTAGGCAGGAATTTGGACACAAGATTGAATTTTGTATTGATTCAAATGTATGGGTACAATCTCTATGAATACAATGATCTTCTAATTCTATCTCCTTTTTTGGATGGATTTTCCAACCTTTGAATCAAGGGGAGTAGGCCTTAACTTGGGTTTTGGGCCTAGGCCTTTCAATTAGGCCTCACTTTAGATTGCTTTGACTTTCATTTGCTTTGACTTTGATTTTGACTTTGATTTGGGAGTCTCCCGGGTTTGGGCCGAGCATTGACTTAGAAGTCGCCTCGAGCTTTGATCAGATATTTACTTGAGAGCCGTTTGATACTTGACTTAGGAGTCGATCTAGGCCTTGAACTTTGACTTTGATTTAGGCCCTGATCTTTGACTTTAACTTTGACCTGGTTTCGACCATGCATTGACTTGGACGTTGTTTGGACTTTAGGTCATGACTTGACTTGGTAGTCGTCTTGAGCCTTGATTCGGACTTCACCTTGAGTTTTGACTGAGCCTTGATATGGAAGTCATTTGGGCTTCATCTTAGGCTTGAATTGAGAGTCTTTTGGGCCTGATTTATGAGTTTTTTTGGGGCTGATTAAATTAATTAAAAGCATAGGCCATATAATTAATTTATTGTTTTTGGTACGGCAGGAGTAAATTTTTATTGCCTACAAAAGCAAAAGACATTAACATGAATTTTAAGTGGAGAATATTAATATTGTCTGCATTGAACCAAGTACATAATTAACAAATCAGTTAACCAACAAAAAAGCAAATTGGTAGCATCTATTGGGAAACAATAAAAAGAATTCATCCCACAAAAGACATGATAAGCCATAGAAATCTTTAGGTTCATACCATAATGGGTTAAGATCTAAGCTCAACATTTCTTCCTGGTCCCAAAAACTTGTCTTAATTATATAGTTGTTTCAAATTACACACTGAACTTCAAATGACATGCATTGATAAGCTTCAGAGGTAGTGGTTGGATGACTTAGGTTGGCTAGATGTCTGAGGGTAGGTGGACAACTGCACATAGATGCTGAGTTGTGTTGCTTCCTTGGCCTTTCTATGGGTCCCTGCCCCTCTCCATTGCTATCAAAGGGGGGCTTCATTTTCCCAACTATCTTGGAAGGCCTATTCCCTTGACCTTCACAAGTGGTTGAATTATGGTGTAGTCCTCCAAACTTTTTGTACCTAATAGTTTTGCTTCTTTTGTGTTACATTACGTCCTTAACTCCTTAGGTCCCCTCTTTCTTTCTTTCGCTATTGGTCCTCTCTTCAATGTAGTAAAAAAGTGGATCAAGTAAGGGCCATTGGGATTTGGGTTAGAACCTCTCATCTGAATTGGAATCACTTCATTGTAAGTTGCTTTGCACATCTTAACTAAGTAATATAGGTTATATAGCCTTCTAATTTGTAGTTAAGCCTCCCGTTGCTCACAGACACAAAACCCCTTGCCTCAAGTCGATAGGATAGTTGGTTCCTTGATTGTCTATGACATTAAAAGCCATGGATCCGTTAGGCTATATATCACACAGCTAAGCCCCCATTCTTATCTTCTTTAGCTCATCTTTCACAGAAAGCATATGTTTTCCCTTCTAATCGTTAGCTTCTTTCTTCCTTTGCACAACCCAACTAACCACAAAACCTTCTAATGAGGTTATAATTGGCTTCTTTCACAATTTATGAATGATATTGTTAGATGTTTCAACAAAGTCTGTATGGTTATTGGAGCTTTGTGTTCGAGATCAAACAAATACCTACATCAGTGTTGCTTTGGCTCTCTAAGAAACCAAGCATGAGCTACTCTACTGGCTTCTTGTAGTATTCCATTGTCATGTCATGCTCACAGATATTGTATGCATTAGCAGCTTTCTAAAGAAGCACCTTCAACTCGAGCCAGGAAATCTTCTTTTCATGTTTTTCTCTAAATGACCCACCATTGGACGGGTGACATTATTGTTTCTAGCATTTATGGTGGCCACGCCTATAATCATCTCTCTTAGCTCAAGAATTGAAGCACCATGAGTAGCAAGACCTTGGTACGTGTTGGGCATTATTTTTAACAAATTGTCCACTAGTTTGCTCATGTTGAAGATTAGCTTTAGTTATCAATGTTTGTAGACTACCTTTGACCTTGCTAGTTTCCTTTAATATCAATTATGTGCTGGATTGTAGGATCCTGTCAGTCAAATAGGACTGACCTGGATGCAAAAACAACTGTCGGAGATAGTTCACGTATTAGTGATGAGAGGCGGTTAACAAAGTCGCCTTATGAGTCCATGTCCTAAACCCGAAAGCCCAACATTGATGGTATAGCAGTCGTGAGGGGAAGGGAGGAGAGTCTGGGATTTTAGTGTCTTATACGTGTGTATGGTGGCTGACCCCCCAAACCTCTTTTTATAGGTTATGGGGGGCAGCTAGGGTCATTGGCCTAGGCAACACTTCGTGGCCGTCGGGCCTAAATAAATAGGCCCGGCCAATAGTTCCCACTCGACCACGAAGGTCGCAAACACATGCTCTCCATGAATCACAACTCCTTATGCTTCATACCGTGAATAGGACGTGCGATCGAAAAGTAACAAGCAGTACTATATTAAGTTACCATCTAACATAGCACTTTCACAAAATACAATACCCTAAATCATCCTAAACACCACCAGTGGCATTTTTAATCCCTTATGTCATGATATATCATATGATTATATACTTAATATAATCGCCCGGGCTGATATTGGTGATGATGGATAGACTTTTTCTTAAACACTTATGATATTGTATCTTAACTTGATTGCTTTCCTAACATGTTCTCGCTGAACCGTATGCATCATGGTTCTTGAGAAATACATTAAAGTAGCAACATCAAGCTATGACTTCATACCATAGCTTTAAGTCAAAGGGTCATCGTCTATAGGGTTATGTAGTGACGAGAGATAAGGAGGTCAATTGTCACTCCGTATATGGTCGTCTTTTAAGCACACACAGTATGAGATGTGTGTCATGACACAGCTCCCACTTTCCTGGGATCGTCACTCTATATGCCATGCGAATCGCCAGTCTAAGTTTTCACCAAAAATCTAACTTGAGCCACTAGATTAACATACTAAATGCTAATCTTGACACTAAAGATTCGGCTTTTAGACTTCAATATGAAATCATGTCTCATATTCGACTCCCTTGAACCTCATCTTAGACTTACGAAGGTGGCTATTTCTCATTGATACACTTCCAATATGAGTAATCAACGTTGCACACCTAGTACTAATATGATTCTATCTCATCCTGCCCGCTACTCAAGCGGCATGGTGATTGCCTATGTGACTAGGTCAATCAGAATCTTGTGACATTTCAACATGTCTAACAAATAAATCACAAAGCATTTAGAAAAAAAAGAACATTTAATCTTTATTTCATAAATGCTCGTTACAGGAAGAACGTATCTATCATACATAACAAGATTCTATCCAAAAACTAAACTATACGAAGTCCTAGACTCAACAAATGTGCTTTGAAAGCATCTCTAGGAATTGGCTTAGTTAATGGATCAACGATCATGTTGTTAGTGGGTATATACTTGATGGCAACCTCCTTTGCCGTTATGGTGCCTCGCACGAAGTGATAACGCCTCTTGCTTGGTCTTCCGGTGGAACTTCGAATCTTTAACAAACTAGATGGTGGATGTGTTGTCAAATAACATCTCTACAGGATCATTAACTGATAGGGACCATCCCTTAGAACCCTTTGGAGATCAACTAGCAAGCCAATAGGGCTCTACAAGCACCAAGGAGATCAAGGAAGTTCATGCTTTGGCCTAACAAGTGATAAACCAGCCCTTACACCTGCTGTCCGACTTGAACAGAATATGGCCTATCAATTTTTTGAGCAATGATGCTGAGGGTATAACTGAGTGCAAAGGCCACTCTCTTTAAGTTGAAGATGTTAGCTTTCTAATTAATCAAGTTTCAAGTCATTTGGAGGTCATGTGCCAAGTCAACTAGCAAGATTTTGCAAACTATGTAGAACTGGCGCTAATCCAGCGCAGGGCAGAACCAATGGGATTTAAGTGGACCAACTTAGCTCTAACTTTTATGCAACTTTAGGGCATGGAAGATGAGATAAATATTTATCAAACCACCTACCTTAAAGGACCAGAAAGCACCCCTGTTGCTGCTATTATCCAGCCAAAAGGACAAGATAAGTGCTTGGTTAGCCGGTGTTGTACTAGCTGTGTAAGAGGTCTTGTTTTGCCTTAATTACTTGTACTTCTTACTAAGTTAGACTTTGTATTATTGTACTAAGATGCTTTGAAGGCTTGACACCTCATTTGATTAGCCTTTAGTACTAATGAGGTGACCAAGTGAATGATTAAGTTGAAAGTACCTAAGGGGAGTGGGTTGATTTGATGCTCTCTCTTCCCTAGTGTCCTACTTGTCTTTGGCTAAGTTTTTGGGGCTTAGACTAGTTGTTGGGGAGCCTTTAAAACCAGCCAAGAGAGTCTTTCGTCACATAACTTTGAATGAATGCTTAAGCTTGAGTTAAGAAAGCTCTCTCTTTCTCTCTTGAGATCCTAGTGTTATATCTTGAGTGTGACAACCTTAAGTGGGTCTCTAGGTCTTCTTGATTCAACTAAGAAGATTGCCTAAGTGCGTGAACCAAGGTGGGTCATTTGGATCACCCTTGCTAGCCCACTTGTTCTTCTATCTTCACATATCTCCTTTCGGTTCCAAGTTACTCTCAATCTACTCGCATGCATTCTTGACTCCCTTTGGCTATCTTCTGTATTAGTGAGGCTAGAATACATCAAGTGGTGTTAGAGCTTAGGCTACCCTCTTGGCCAAGCTTCCAACCCCAAACACATTTCAAACTCAATTCCTAAATCAATCCCAAGCATAGGCCCTTGACAAACACACAACTGTACCCAAGCAGAATTTTAGCACGGCCACACCGTGCCTAGGGGACATGACCGTGCCTAATTCCAGCACTCCCATTTTAGTGCCCGCAACTTGGCATGCCCTGACTATGCCACTGAGCCCGTCCGTACCTTCCACTTCCCGTCTAAAACTATAAAATGTTTCGCTCAAAAGCCAACATGCCTTCTAGCCTTACTCTCGAGCAAGTGGCTGAACAAGTCTTAAGAGAAAAGGCCAAATTGAAAGCATAAGTCAAGTATCTACAATCACAACTTGGCCAAATGTTACAAGAAAAAAGGAGGAACTTGCGGAGTTCTAGAAGTGCAAGCAAACAAGCTGATTCGGATGACTCCGAGGAGAAAGAAAGCCATTCACTTGGTGACTCTGGTGAAGATGTCTCTGCAAGGAGGCCAAGGAGATATCGTAGGTCTCAAGAAAGAAGCTACAATGACTTCAAAGTGGATATCCTTGAGTTTGAAGGCCAATTTGATCCAGACTTGCTCTTGGATTGGTTTCAAACCGTTGAGAGAGTCTTTGAGTTCAAAGACATTTCCGAAGAAAAGAAGGTAAAACTTGTTACTTTGAAGCTTAGAAAGTATGCTTCTATTTGGTGGTCGAATGTTGTGTCTAAGAGAGTTAGAAAAGGAAAAAGGAAGATAAAACTTGGGAGAAAATGAAGCCCAAACTTAAGTCCAAGTTTCTAGCTCCCCATTACTTGCAAGACGACTTCCTTAAACTCCACCACCTCAAAACAAGGGTCTAAGAGCGTAGAAGAGTACACAAGATACTTTGAACAATTACCCTTGAAGTGTGATTTGAAGTAGGATGAGTCTCAAACCTTGATTAGGTACTTAAGTGGTTTGAATGAGGAGATTGCTCATGCGGTTGAACTCCACCCTTACACTTCTTTAGATGAGCTTAGTGTCTTAGCTCATAAATTGGATTTGCCAAAGAGAATCAAAGACAAGGGCATGGTTTCTAAACCTAACCCACAGCCTTACCCTCTCCAAAAGCCATCTTATAACCCTCCCAAACCTACCCCAAACACAAACCCTCCACCCCCTCCACCCACTGCCCCACAAACCCCCTCAAAACAGCCCACTAAACCCGTGGATAAGAAACAGTGTTTTCGTTGTAAAGGCCTTGGACACTATGCATCCGAATGCCCTAACAAAAGAGTGGTCACTTTGAACGAATACCAAGCTTCTTGTGAGGAGTTAGAGGAGGAAAATGATGAAGGGAAGAAGGAGCTTCTCATGACTGAAGCCCTTGAAGAAGTTGAAGAGGGGCCCGATGAAGGAGAAATGCTTGTGATTAAACGAGCTTGGAGTGGGCTTGCTTCCCAAAATGACTTGGAACTTCCACACTCGGTGCATTGTGAAAGGGAAGGTTTGTTCTCTCATTATAGATGGGGGAAGTTGTGCTAACGTTGCTTCCAAGACTCTTGTGGAGAAGCTCAAGCTCTTGGTCTCGCCACACCCAAGCCCTTACACCATCCAATGGCTTAATCAAGGTAAAGGCTTATAAATCTCTTCTCGGTGTTTGCTTACTTTATCCATTAGAAAGAACTACAAAGATGAGATCTGGTATGATATTGTACCTATGGATGTTTGTCATGTCCTCTTGGGACGTCCATGGCTCTTTAATAGAAGTGTTATGCATGATGGTCGATTAAATACGTACACTTTCACCAAAGACCACAAGAAGATCACCCTCACCCCTCTCAAACCCACCTCCCAAAGAAATTCTCAAGACACTCCTAGCATGGATCTCTTTCTTACTACCTTTCTCCATTCCCAACACCATGAATATGATGAATTCAAAGAGTGGATTCTACTTGGTCATGAACCGGCCAAAGCTAAGGATTCTTCCCATCCTTTGCTTGTTCCCCTTCTGGAGGCCTTTGAACATGTCTTCCCAAGTGAGGTACCCTATGGCCTCCCTCCCAAAAGGTTCATATAACACAAAATGGACCTCATTGCCGGTGGCACCCTTCCAGACAAGTCGGCCTATCGTATGAACCTTCAAGAAACATAAGAAGCGCAAAGGCAAGTAAATGAGCTACTAGCTAAGGGCTTGATCCGTGAGAGCCTTAGCCCTTGTGCCGTGCCGGCCTTGCTTGTTTCTAAGAAAGATAGGTCCATGAGCATGTGTGTATAGTAGAGTAATCAATAAGATTACTATTAAGTATCGCTATCCTATTCCAAGATTGGAAGATCTTCTTGATGAGCTACATGGAGCCACCATCTTTTCCAAAATTGATCTTAGAAGTGGCTATTATCAAATTCGGATCTTTGAAGGGGATGAGTGAAAGACGGCTTTCAAGACCAAAGGAGGACTCTATGAGTGGCTTGTTATGCCCTTTGGTTTGACAAATGCACTAAGCACTTTCATGGGGCTTACGAACCAAGTTCTAAAGCCCTTCATCGGCAAATTTGTTGTTGTCTACTTCGATGATATATTGGTGTATAGCAAGAGTGAAGAAGAGCATGCCGAGCACCTACACCAAGTCTTGAGTATTCTAGCTCAAGAAAAGCTTTATGAAAACTTAGAAAAATATCACTTTTTCTCCTCACAAGTCATCTTCTTGGGATATGTTGTTTCCGCCCAAGGAATTCATGTTGATGAAAGCAAAATCAAGGCCATCTATGAGTGGCCCATTCCCACCTCAATTCAACAAGTTCGAAGTTTTCATGGTCTAGTCTCTTTTTATAGGAGGTTTGTGAAGGATTTCAGCACCATTGTTACTCCCATGACCGAAATTCTCAAGGCCAAACAATTTAAATAGACCGAACAAGCTTAAAGGGCCTTTGAGGACATCAAGTGCAAGCTTACTAGTGCACCCGTTCTTGCCCTTCCAAGTTTCTCCAAAGTCTTTGAAGTGAAATGTGATCCTTACGTTGTAGGGATAGGGGCTATCCTATCTCAAGAGAAGAGGCCCATGGCTTTCTTTAGTGAAAAACTTAATGATGCAAAGAGGAAGTACTCCACTTATGACAAAGAGTTCTATGCAATTATGAGAGCTTTGGAGCATTGGCGGCATTACTTGGTAGGAGGAGAGTTCATTCTCCATACGGATCATGAAGCTCTCAAGTTCATACAAGGTCAACACAAGCTCAACCCGAGGCATGCCAAGTGTGTAGAGTATTTATAAGCTTTTCATTTTGTGATCCATCACAAGTCGGGAGAAATGAACAAGGGTACGGATGCTCTATCAAGGAGGTACCCTCTCCTCTCTACTTTGGAGACTAAGGTCCTTGGTTTCTAGTGTATCCAAGGAATGTATGCTCAAGATGAAGATTTTCAAGGAGAGCCTTGAAAAGTGCTCACAACATGCCTACTGTCTATTTCACCTTGAAGATGGTTTCTTATTTAAAGGAACACGGTTATGCATCTCTAGGAGTGGCTTTCGGGAACTCCTCATTCAAGAGCTCTATGGGGGAGCTTTGGCCGGGCACTTTGGTGTGGAAAAGACTTGTTCTGTGCTTAAGGATCACTATTATTGGCCGAAGAAGTCCAAGGACGTGGAGCACTTTGTCAAAAGATGCTCTATTTGCCAACATGACAAGAGTCACTCACGGCCCTAAGCCCTTTACTCTCCTCTTCCCGTCCCTCAAGGCCCTTGGGAGGATGTGAGCTTGGATTTCATCACGAGTTTGCCAAGGACGCAAAGGCACAAAGATTCTATCATGGTGGTAGCGGACCGGTTCTCCAAAATGGCCTACTTCATAGCATGTCATACCACTAATGATGCATCCCTCATTGCAAACTTTTACTTCAAAGAGATAGTTCGTCTCTATGGGATTCCAAGAAGCATGATAGGGACACAAAGTTTCTAAGTCATTTTTGGCTTACCTTGTGGATAAATTTTTGTACTCATCTCAAGTTTAGCACTACTTGCCACCTCCAAATTGATGGCTAAATTGAAGTGACTAATAGAACTTTGGGCATTTTTCTTAGAGTTCTAGTCAAGAAGAGCATTAAAGGGTTGGATGAGTTACTTCCTCATGTGGAATTTGCCTTCAATCGAGCTCTTAGCAAGGCTACCTCTCTTTCCCCTTTCTAAGTGGTGTATAGATACAACCCTCGGACTCCTTTAGACCTTGTTTCCATCCCTAATCCCACCAAATTCAGTTGGGAGGCCAAAAAGAGAGCGAAGGGGATTCAAGAGCTACACACCAAAGTGAGGGAAAGGATTGAGAAATCTAATGCGCAAGAAACGCAACGTACCAATAAGCATAGAAAAGATGCACAATTTCAGCTTGGAGACTTGGTTTGGATGCATTTGAGGAAGAAAAGGTTTGCTAGCAAGTGCAAATCCAAGCTTATGCTACGGTCGGATGGCCCATTTGAAGTCATTGAGAATATTGGTCCTAATGCATACAAGATCGACCTCCCAGGAGACTATGGAGTCTCGGCCACCTTCAATGTGGCTGACCTTAGTCCATACCACGATTAAGATAAGCAATTTTCGAGCTTGAGGTCAAACTCCAACTAATCCAGGGAGTATGATGGGGACCATCCCTTGGAACCCTTTGGAGATCAATCAGCAAGCCAAGGTGGTGCTACAAGCACCAAGGAGATCAAGAAAGTTCATGCTTTGACCCAAGAAGTCATAAACCAACCCTTACACCTACTGTCCGATTCGAACAGAATCTGGCATGGTTTTGTTAATCTTTTGAGCACTGATGTTGAGGGTATAACTAAGTGCAAAGACCACTCTCTTTAAGTTCAAGATGTTATCTTTCTAATTAATTAAGTTTCAAGTCATTTGGAGGTCATTTGCCTAGTCAACCAGCAAGATCTTTTAAACCATGCAGAATTGGCGCTAATCCAGCGCAGGGCAGAACCAAGGGGATCTAAGTGGACCAAATTAGCTCCAACTTTTGTGCAACTTCAGGGCATGGAAGATGAGATAAATATTTATCAAACCACCTACCTTAAAGGACCAGAAAGTACCCCTTTGTGCTGCTATTATCCAGCCAAAAGGACAAGATAAATGCTTGGTTAATCGATGTTATACTAGTCGTGTAAGAGGTCTTGTTTTGCCTTAATTACTTGTACTTTTTGATCAGTTAGACTTTGTATTATTGTACTAAGATTCTTTGAAGGCTTGACACCTCATTTTGATTAGCCTTTAGTACCAATGAGGTGACCAAGTGAATGATTAAGTTGAAAGTACCTAAGGGGAGTGGGCTGATTTGATACTCTCTCTTCCCTAGTGTACTACTTGTCTTTGCTGAGTTTTTAGGGCTTAGACTAGCTGTTGGAGAGCCTTTCAAACCAGCTAAGAGAGCCTTTTGTAACATAACTTTGAATGAATACTTAAGCTTGAGTTAAGAAAGCTCTCTCTTTCTCTCTTGAAATCGTAGTATTATATCTTAAGTGTGGCAACCTCAAGTGGGCCTCTAGGTCTTCTTGATTCAACTAAGAAGGTGATCAAGTTCTGTAACTTAGTTGAACTAAGAAGAATGCCTAAGTGTGTGAACCAAGGTAGGTCATTTAGATCACCGTTGCTAGCCCAGTTATTCTTCTATCTTCACATATCTCCTTTTGGTTCCAAGTTGCTCTCAATCTACCCATGTGCATTCTTGACTCCGTTTTGCTATCTTGTGCATTAGAGAGGCTAGAATACATCATTAACTCTAGGGGTGAGGTTAAGATTCTGGAGAAAACTCCTAAGCCACATTGCCTCCTACGTGGCTAGGGTACATATGACATACTCTGCCTCCATAGTCGACAGAGCTATGCAGTCTTGCTTCTTACTACACCATGATATGGCTCTCCCACCCAGGGTGAACACATATCTTGAGGTTGACCTGGACTCATCAAGGTCACCACCCTCATCGGTATCTGAATATCCTTTCAACTTAAGGTACCCACCTTGATAACATACCACAAAGATAGTACATGATTCTCTTGATAGCTTGCCAATGAGCTTGTCCTGGGTTGCTTTGGTAATGACACACCAAACCAACCGCAAAGTAAATATCCGGCCTTGTAAATAACATGGCGTACATTAAGCTTTCTACGACACTAGCATAACAGACATTGCTTATGGCCTCCTTTTCCTTGTCTATTTTTGGACATTTGTCAAGGCTTAAGGTTAAACCATTCTCAACTGGAGTGTCTATGAGTTTGGATTAATGCACATGGAATTATTCTAAGGCTTTCTTGATATATGCCTCCTGGCTCACACTTAAAAGGTTTTTAGGATGATTTCTTATTATTTCCATGCCTAGGAGATACCTGACTTCACCCATGTCCTTCATCTCAAAGACGGAGGATAACCACTTCTTAGTGGCTTCGATCAACTCCAAATTATTCCCAACTAGTAGTACGTCATCAACGTATAGGGTAAGAAACATAATCCTCTCGGTTGACCTTTTGACATACACACAGTGATCTTTTAAAACCATGGATAAGCCAAAATGAAGTTATAACTTCATCGAATCTTAAGTACCAAGATCTGGAAGACTGCTTAAGACTGTATATGGACCTTTTAAGATGATGCACCTTGTCCTCTTGTCCCCTTGCTACAAAACCAATAGAATGGTCCATATAGATCTCTTCCTCAAGGCTACCATTGAGGAAAGCAGTCTTTACGTCCATTTGAAACAACTCTAAGTCCAAATGGGCAACCATGGCTACGAGTAGGCGAATAGAGGCAAATCTCACTATAGGAGAAAATGTCTCTTCACAGTCTATACCCTCAATTTGTGTAAACCCTTCGCTACAAAACGGGTTTTGAAGTTATCGATTGAACCATGTGCCTAGCGTTTTATCTTAAAAACGAACTTGTTTCCAATAGACTTACACTGGGGTGGAAGATCAACAAGTTCCCAAACCTTATTTCTCGCCATCGAGTCCATCTCATCCCTCATGGCATCCATCCACTCTTTGTAGTTCTGTGAGTCAATTTTCTCTTGATAAGAAGTAGGCTCCTCAACTTCCAAGGGAGTGCATAGGAATATTTCCTCTTTGATTTGGAAATATCATTGAGGAATTCTTTTACGCTGACTCATTCGGGTCCTGGGGCTTTCATTGTTTGTCTGCCTGAATGAGGCATCCCTCCCTCTTTCTCTAAGAGGTGTGGGACCCTGAGCATGTGGAGAGTTGCTCCCACTATCCCTCCCGATCATGTGGACTAACTACATATTCGGGAACAGGAGATTGAGGATGGACCTCACTCATAGGTTGACTCTCCTCATGTATGGAAGATTGAGGACGATTCTCATTCTCCTGAGCAGACAAGTCTCCCTCATTCCTTTTGGGTAGGGGAGGCATGCCATATTTAGTGACTTGGTTAGAGTCCAAATTCTCCCCCTCACCGACTGATGGTTGGATGTTTTGCTGTAACTCAAACAGTTCGACATCCTTCTTGACTTCACCAATGGTCGGGAACTCATCATCGTGAAAATCAACATTGTGAGAATCTATTTCTGTCATGCCACGATTGGGTGTTCCCCGCACATCACATATCCTTTAGATTGTGCGGCATACCTAATGAACACCATTTTAGTGGCTCTTGGACCAAGTTTTTCATGTTTATGGGTTGGGTTATGCACATAGCCGGCCGAACCCCATGGGCATAAATGGTCCAAGGATGGCTTATTACCAAACCATAACTCATATGGTGTGGCAGGTACACTCTTGCTTGGCACACTATTAAGGATGTAAGCTATCGTAAGCAGCGCATCCCCCTAAAAACTGATTGGGAGGTTGGCATGTACCATCATTAACCTGACCATGTAAAGAAATGTACAATTTCTGCATTCTGCAACACCATTCTATTGTGGGGTGCGTGGAATCGTTAGCTGTCTTTGTATATCTTTTTCCTCATAGAACTCCTTGCACATATCAGAGAGGTATTTAGGACCTCGATCAGTTCGAAGAATCTTAACTCTACATTCTAATTGAGTCTCTACTTCTACTACAAAGCATTTGAACACATTGAGTGCCTCGTAGCGATGAGATAGTAGGCACGCATACCCATGTCGTGAATAATCATATGTGAGAGTAATGAAATAGATAGTTCTATGTCGTGCTTTAACATTCATGGCTCCGTATATGTCTGAGTGGACTAATTCTAAGGGACTAGATGCTCTCTAGGCCTTACCAAAAGGCTTCATTGTTGCCTTGCCAGCTAGACATGACTCACACCTAGGTAGCTTAACCCTATTGAGTCGGTCTAGGAGACCTTCTTTAGCTAGCCTATTTATCCTATCTTGTCTTACATGGCCAAGTCTAGCATGCCACTTAACAGTTTCAGAATTGGAGTCAAAGCATGAAACAAAAGCAGAGGATATATTATTGTAGTAATCATCCAAATCCAAAACAATGAAATCTCCTTTCAAAGTCGCTTGGCCAAACAAGTTGCCACTATAGAACAAATCTAAACCATCTAGATGATAACCAAAAGTAAAACCTAATCTTACTAAGGTAACATAAGAAACTAAGGAGCATCGCACCCATGGCGCATAGAGGGCGTCATGAAGAAGCAGCTTGTTTCCTCCATGGAGTTTGAGTTGGTATGTTCCCACTCTAAGGACATCTTCTCCGCTGCCGTTCCCCAGTATGACACTCTGTGAACCCACCGGGTAGCGATGGAGCTGCGCGAATCTAGCCCTATCCTGAACTATGTGCTTTTGCCTCTGTGTCTACAATCTATTGAGGAAGAGAGTTAGCAATGAATGTATGGAAACAAACATATAATTCACGAGTTTAGTGGAAGAAGGTACCTTGGTTGGCTCAGGACATTCTCGAGTGAAATGGCCCTTCTTTCCACAGTTATAGTACTTTACACGTGTCGTATCCTTAACTCCGCTGCCCTTAGCCTTATGCTTCTTGGCAGTACCATCATTAGAGCGAGAGTTCTGAGGAGGTCATATCCTTAGCTTCGCTGCCCTTAGCCTTATGCTTCTTGGCAGTACCATCATTGGAGCGAGAGTTCTGATGAGGATGGGGACCCTTCTTGGGTTTCTTACCACGGTAAGGTTTCCTGCCCCTCGGCCCCGATCCTTTGGCAACGAATGCCACACTAGGAGGCGTATATATTTTTATACGCACTTCCTCCATTTTGAGGTGTTTGGAGATTGCCTCGAAGGTCTTGATGAGCTCACTGTGTGTCATGATTACTTTAAAACTCTTCTAATGTTCATTGTCATTGAGAAGAGCCCTAATCACATTTAAGACCTGTTCTTCCTCAGAATCTTCCTGCCCCACAGCTTTAAGATCTCGAACCATAGCACTCATGGTTCAAAAGTGTTCGGAGATACTACGACTAGAGTCAATAGTATACTACATCCATTTCAGCTGCAAGGTACGCAACCTTGTAGCAGATGTCTGCTCGAACCTAATCTTAAGTTGCGCCCACATGTCCTTAGCAGTGGGGAAGCGTTCAAACTCACCCAAGAGATCGTCCTGCATGCAAGACAGCATAGTGTAGCGTGCAGAACGATCGTATTTGAACTATGCTTTGTACACCTTTAGGTTTTCTTGGTACTGCTTAGTAGCAGTAACGTCCCTACATTGTTCATCCTTTTCAGCCGGAGCAGGCATAGAGGAGGTCAAGAGGTTCAGCATATCATCATTATTTAAGTAGAACTGGACTTTCGGATGCCAGACGTCGTAGTTTGAACCATCTAGTTTATCATCAGATTGCATACAACCTATCATGTTTTTAGCTGCCATATCTGAAAGTATATATTATTTGTTAGACATATTGTTTAATAATTAAATTATTAAGAAGACCCCATCATTCATAATATACGATCGAAAATTTCGCTAAGCTCATAATCATCACGTATAGATATGAACTTTGGAGCTTCTTTAATTTAATTATTAACTTAACTTCATAGGATTTCCTTAAAGGTCTTGTTAAACTAATTAACATTTTAATTCGGTGACTATCACGAAGATATTCACTTTTAGTCATGTAAATATATGTTTACATAATTTTTATGAAAATAATTCATTTAACATAGCTTCATTTTGTTTTAATATGTATAACACAAAGTTATATAATCAACTTCAAAATTTCATACTATTAACGATTTTATATAATAATATGAAACAAAATTTAAAGGTAAAGAGAATATAACCCATCAAAAAAGAAATATATGACCAACCTATGGCCACTTTCAACATACAAAACGAATTTATATGATCATGGGAGCAAGCATTCATCGGTATGATATTAAAACAGCAACAAAATCGGCTCAAATAAAATGGCCCGAATTAAGACAAAAATTGGGCCAAACAAATCGGCCACAATGTCAAAAAGAAAACCGAGACCCCCTTTCCTCCTATTTTCTTTTAAAACAGCCCAAACTGGAATTAACCAAAATTGGGCCCAAAACAGAAGCAAATAAAAATCAATTAAAAGCTGACTAAAAACCAGCACAAATTAAAACAAATATCTGGGCCAAACAAAGTGGCCCACAATGACTAAAGAACTGGGACCCCCCTTTATTTTTATTTTTTTTTTGATAAAGTCGGCCCAAAACGAAGGGGGGGTTTTAAGGGTGAGTGACTCACTCACTAACCCTAAACACTCTCCCTCACTAGCCCTCGATTTCACTCTGCATTCTCTCTCTCTTCTTCTCTACTAGCCTCTTAGACTCTCTCCTCCTCTAGACCTCGAAAGCGAACCCATCGATTTTTCGGCGCCATGGCTGAAGAAATGGAGCACTGAGCTCCTTTCTCACGCCACCACCACGGCAGCCATAGTTGCCGTTTCGGTTCCCGAAAACCACCCATGTGATGTGAGACCACCACCCCCTTTGCCTTTGATTTAAGCTGACTTCTCGAGAACAAATGCTACTACCATGTAGATGGGCCAAGACCGAGTCTGGGGAAGTGGTTCCGCCAATGCGCCACTGAGGTAGCGGCGCGTGGACACACACGCCTCCAGTTATGGTGTTTTGGCAAGTTTCTCTCTGAGGTAGCGTAGATCGGCATGCAAAGGCGCGGTTGGAGGAAGAGGGAGGGCAAACTGAGACCGTTTGCAGTACATGCATCACATGCGCCACCTTTGTCCAGTGGTTCTGAGGGGTAAGTTCTAGATTTGAGTCTCTTCTATCCCTTTTTTTTAATTTGGTCGAGGTGGATGTTTCAGAAAACGTTGAGGACCGAAGCACTAGTGGCGGAGTTTAGAGTTAGGGTCTGAGTCTGGGGTCTCAATGTTAGAAAGATTAAGGTTCCGAGTCTGGTCTTTATAGCATGTTAATGATTTCGAATTAAAGAATGCTTGCAAACCAAATCACATAATCAGTTTGATTCATGGGTTATCAATTGAAAAAATGGTCTTTTTGATGATAGATAACAAACTGGGCATGCTAATTATGCAAAGCACAGGCATCCATGAATCTGATTCATATTAGTTTATTTAAACATCCGCAAAGCATATCATGAATTCATGGGATTAGGGTTAGGGTTTTCAGATCTGGGTTTTAACAAAAACAACCGCCTACTAATCTTACATCCATGAATTCGATGTATCATAATTGCACTTAGAATCATGATTTTTGATGCATAATAACAATAATTAACTAATTATTATTATGTTTCTCACATATTAATCTGGGCAGGATTAACATATAATCACATAAAAACGCATAAAGAATCATGCTTGTAAAGTATAAACATGAATTTAACTAACAATATGGGCATGTTTGTTCATCAGTACTCCTGACTAAATTTTCAATCTTTATCAATTCAAGACATTAAAGTCACAGAGGCATGCTTTAGTTGCATAATTACGAAATTAAACAACTGATCATGTATTAATGTTCTGGAAAATCAAGCATGCTTATCATTCAGTTCATCAAACGTATTGTACGGGACTAACCCGATCAGTCAGGCTCTTGTACCACTGCTAGTTAAATAGGACTGGACTGGATGCAGAAACAACTGTCGGGGATAGTCCACGTATTAGTGATGAGAGGCGGCTACCAGAGTCTCCTTATAAGTGTCGACGTCCTAAACTCGAAAGTCCAGCGTTGATGGTACGGCAGCCGTGAGGGGAGGGGAGGAGAGTCTGGGATTTTAGTGTCTTATATGTGTGTATGGTGGCTGACCCCCAAACCTCCTTTTATAGGTTACGAGGGGCAGCTAGGGTCGTTTCCCTAGGCAACACTTTGTGGTCATCGGGCCTAACTAAATAGGTCGGCCAACATATCCATTCAATAGTGCTGTCCCTAACCTTCGTGATTTCCACCATGTTGGCCTTATCAATTTGGTGCGTATTGATTTTGAATGACTCACCATGATTTACCAAGGAACAATATACTTATGATACCAAAACATGGTGAACAAATAAAATGCAAGTTAAATAATATTTGAATCACAAGGAAGCTCCAATTTAGTGGCAACAGGGAGAGAGAGAGAGAGAGAAAATAGAGAGAGAATGTGAGAGAAGGTAGGAGAAGAAAGAGGATGAAAGTTCAGTGATACTTCTTCAGCATAGTGACCAAATACATTTTTTGGGAAAAATATGCAAGAAAAACATAGTAAAAGATATGGGCAAATACCAGAATGTGGCACCATTTTCAAATGTGCCTCCATTATCAAATGGCATAAAATCTCACTTTTGTCCTTCTTGTGTCTTGTCATTTATTTTTTGGGCATTCACTTGGCTATTCATAGGTGCACTTAGGTATGGTGCACTCCATTGACTCCAATTAGCAATCTGGTTTGATAAATTCACGTCAGAGGGAGGGAGTTGGTTGTTAAGATTGGTAATCAATGAACCAAGTTTCATTAAAAGTCATTTTGTTTGCTACAGATTAGTGTAGCAAGTGGATGGTTTCAAGCTTATTTAATTGTAGTATAAAATGTAGTTTACAAATTTTTCCTTATTCTTACATTTCGTTTATATTCAATTAGATACATTTAAGTAGTTTGAATTTGATAAGTTCAGCTTACAACTAGTAAAAAGGTCATTATATCGAGTTCGACATTTTAGTGTACGCTATTGATTATCAAATTGGCCTACAAAAATAAAAAGGACTATCTCTAACTGTAGAGGGTCACTGATGCATATTTCCATATGCATCATTTTTATTCAAGTCCAATTTCAAAGAAGAAAAGGGTCAAAGAAGATCATGCATGGAAATGTGCCTATTTGGTCTTCTTAAGTGAGTTCAAAGACTCGCGACACTATGGAGAGGTCAAAAAGAGGTTAAGCTTTGCTAGAAATTTGGTGCCGAATTCATCCCTGCGGAACCCGATTTTTGTGACCACTTTTGGACAAGCTCAAGTGGACCCACAACTTTAGGGCCCATGTGCTTTTGAAGCTTAAGATTTCATCTTTCAAATAAGCCCAAGTTTGTTTAATTTGGACATCATTTGATTGGGCAAAATATCACTCAAAGATACGTTATACTGATCCAGTCCAGTCTGAGATAGGTGCATTGTTTGGGCCATAACTTTCAAACCGCTTATCCAAATTGAGCAAATGAGCCCATTCTGGAAAATAGACTTCCAGGGCTTTCTAACAAGCCCAAGAACGCGTGATTTGGCCGAGTATTCTGGAAGTTATGCTCTGTTGAAGTTGAGGCAGCTGCAAGGATTAATTCTGGGAATATGAAGAGTCTTCGGTTACATGTGATTGTGTGGCTGACATTGTGCACGTTTTGGAGCCTTCTAGATTGGTGTAATCAGCTAAGAAATCCTAGAATATTCCTTGTAACCTCCCCCACCCCTTTTATGATGTGTCTTTCCATTTATCTTAGTCTTTTCATTTTACTAGTTTTAATTGTTAGGAGTTATTTGAGTCCTTTTGTTGTCTTTTGCTGAGCCTATATAAAGGGGGGGCGTGTGAGCATTGTAGATCAGATTTCTAAGGCATTTTCAAGAGTAATTCAAGCACCTTTGAGAGTGATTCTCATTTGTGTCCCAAAAATTCCTAGTTCTATATCTTGAATTTGGCTAATTCAAGTGGTGTTCTAGGTTCTCCTTCTTTTCTTTGGAGTGATTCCTCAGAAGAGTGAAGGGAATTAGCCCAAGACCAAGGTGTGAGTGGCTCCGGAAGGATTATCTCATACTCAAAGTCTTGCACTATCCATCTCTATCCTGTTTGGTGATATTCTTCATCTTTCGCATCTTTCTCTCTTTTCATTTTGCTTAAGTTTGATTTGAGTTTGATTTGGATCACTTTCCACCCACATATACATCAATTGGTATCAGAGCCACGGTTCTTAAGTGACCCACTTCACACCCAAATACATCCCAAAAAGCCAAAACACAAAAAACAAAAAAGAAGCACAAAGCGGCAAAACCATTCCCGAAGTCCAGAAATTTCGCACGGTGCCCCCGTGCCGCCAAGCACGACCGTGCCACTCTACTTTTCTGCATTTTCTTCAGCCGAAGTATAGCACGGCCTGACCGTGCCCCCTTGCACGACCGTGCCACTTTCCCTGCTGCATATTCTTCCTTCAAAGCATCTCCAACATGTCTACAAAGTCCACAAGAAGCGACCAAGCACGTGTGGAAGAGTTAGAAGCTCAAGTCACTTATCTTCGAACTCAACTTGGGCAACTTTTGGAGGAAAAACGAAGGTGGGTTCATAGCCCCACTCCCTCTCGTCCTCATGAACCGGTGGTCGAATCGGAAGAAGAAGTCTTTCAATCCCGAGCCAATTCTAGTGACGAAGAAGCCCCAAGGAGACGAAGGCAAGGAGGCAATATTGGTGGTGTCCGAATTGACATCCCCGAATTTGAAGGCCAACTTGACCCGGACTTATTTCTCGATTGGTTGCACACCATTGAGAGGATTTTTGAATATGAGGACATTCCGGAGGACAAGAAGGTGAAACTCGTAGCCCTTAAACTCCGCAAATATGCTTCAATCTGGTGGGCTAACCTTGGAGCGAAAAGAGCAAGAAATGGGAAAGGGAAAATTAGAACGTGGGCCAAAATGAAAGAAAAACTTAAGGCCAAGTTTCTTCCCTCTCACTATGTGCAAGACAATTATCTCAAGCTCCATCGACTCAAGCAAGGATCCAAGAGTGTGGAAGAATACACTCGGGAGTTTGAACAACTCCTACTCAAATGTGATTTGAGAGAAGACGACTCACAAACCTTGGTAAGATACTTAACAGGTCTTGATGAGTCCATTGCTCATGTAATTGAGTTGCAACCTTACTCATCCCTAGATGACTTGAGTTCTCTAACCTATAAGGTAGAGCAACAAAAGAAATCTAAGGAAAAGAGCATCTTTTCCAAGACTCCTTCCCGTCCTTTTTCTCAAGAATCACCTTACTTTCCCCCACAAATTCAAACCCCCTCACCCGCCAAAAGTGTCCCTCCCATCACCCCTCCACCTCCCACAAAAGTGCCCTCACGGCCAAAAGACCAGGTTCGTTGTTTCCGTTGTCAAGGTATGGGACATTTTGCATCTGAGTGTCCTAACAAGAAGATTGTTTCCCTGGCTGAGTACCAAGCTTCTTTTGAGGAGCATGACCATGAAGAAGAGGAAAGTTTGGAGGAAAAAGAAGAAGAGGTTATCATAGGCCCCGATGAAGGTGAGTTGCTTGTCATTAGGCGAGCATTGAGCGGATTTGCTACTCAAGAAGGCTTGGAGCAAAGAGAGGCGATTTTCCACACAAGGTGCACTATTCAAGGGAAAGTTTGTACCCTCATCATCGATGGAGGTAGTTGTACAAATGTTGCATCCAAAACCATGGTGGACAAGCTCAAACTTGAGACTACACCCCATCCTAAGCCTTATAGCATCCAATGGCTAAATCAAGGCAAAGGTATATACATTTCTCATCAGTGCCTCATTTCTCTTTCTATTGGAGACCACTATAAGGATGAGATATTGTGTGACATTCTTCCTATGGATGCAAGCCATATATTGTTGGGTAGACCATGGATGTTTGATCGCCATGTAATTCATCATGGGCGCCTCAACACCTACTCCTTTATTAAGGATGAGAAGAAAATCACCTTGACCCCTATTCCATCGTGCCAAAGCCCCAAGCCACAAAAGGACCGACAAGCCTTAACCCTCATTCATCCTTCCCAAACCCTTGCCCCCAAAGAAGATTTCCCACTTCCGCCTCTTCTCCTCACCAGGTATGACCCGTTTTATCATCCTCCCCTCACCCTCTTCTATATCTCTCTAGAGGTGATGCCCTGTGACCTCCTTCCCCAAAAGCTCCCATATTGTAAGCGCGACCCCTTTCTTGAGAGGCTTGCCAACCCTTTGAGTTTGAGGACAAACTCAAAACAACCCGGGGAGTATGATGCATATTTCCATATGCATCATTTTTATTCAAGTCCAATTTCAAAGAAGAAAAGGGTCAAAGAAGATCATGCATGGAAATGTGCCTATTTGGTCTTCTTAAGTGAGTTCAAAGACTCGCGACACTATGGAGAGGTCAAAAAGAGGTTAAGCTTTGCTAGAAATTTGGTGCCGAATTCATCCCTGCGGAACCCGATTTTTGTGACCACTTTTGGACAAGCTCAAGTGGACCCACAACTTGAGGGCCCATGTGCTTTTG
Source organism: Carnegiea gigantea (assembly GCA_029747015.1). Classification (NCBI taxonomy): domain Eukaryota; kingdom Viridiplantae; phylum Streptophyta; class Magnoliopsida; order Caryophyllales; family Cactaceae; genus Carnegiea; species Carnegiea gigantea. Next base: position 48,015 of record JAKOGI010002456.1, read on the forward strand.
AAGCTTAAGATTTCATCTTTCAAATAAGCCCAAGTTTGTTTAATTTGGACATCATTTGATTGGGCAAAATATCACTCAAAGATACGTTATGCTGATCCAGTCCAGTCTGAGATAGGTGCATTGTTTGGGCCATAACTTTTAAACCGCTTATCCAAATTGAGCAAATGAGCCCATTCTGGAAACTAGACTTCCAGGGCTTTCTATCAAGCCCAAGAACGCGTGATTTGGCCAAGTATTCTGGAAGCTATGCTCTGTTGAAGTTGAGGCAGCTGCAAGAATTAATTCTGGGAATATGAAGAGTCTTCGGTTACATGTGATTGTGTGGCTGACATTGTGCACGTTTTTGGAGCCTTCTAGATTGGTGTAATCAGCTAAGAAATCCTAGAATATTCCTTGTAACCTCCCCCACCCCTTTTATGATGTGTCTTTCCATTTATCTTAGTCTTTTCATTTTACTAGTTTTAATTGTTAGGAGTTATTTGAGTCCTTTTGTTGTCTTTTGCTGAGCCTATATAAAGGGGGGGCGTGTGAGCATTGTAGATCAGATTTCTAAGGCATTTTCAAGAGTAATTCAAGCACCTTTGAGAGTGATTCTCATTTGTGTCCCAAAAATTCCTAGTTCTATATCTTGAATTTGGCTAATTCAAGTAGTGTTCTAGGTTCTCCTTCTTTTCTTTGGAGTGATTCCTCAGAAGAGTGAAGGGAATTAGCCCAAGACCAAGGTGTGTGTGGCTCCGAAAGGATTATCTCATACTCAAAGTCTTGCACTATCCATCTCTATCCTGTTTGGTGATATTCTTCATCTTTCGCATCTTTCTCTCTTTTCATTTTGCTTAAGTTTGATTTGAGTTTGATTTTGATCACTTTCCACCCACATATACATCAGTCACAAGGCAAACATTTTACAAGGCCATATTAATCCATATACAAATTTCTAATAATAAAGACTCACTACAAGCTTAATAAATTATTACTCAAATTTATTCTGTGCACTCTTTTGACGTAACTAAAAATTCAATATATTTTATTGTTTCTTATTAAAACTTGAGATTGGTACAAAATTTTCATTATGATAACTTGCTTATTTCTATGTGTAAAAAATTTAGGCAATTTGAGTTACATAATGCTTCAAAAGTGCTCTCTGCAAGTTAATCATTTGAAAATGGGGCAATAAAAAGATTATCCTATAAGCATCTAAAATCATGAATTGCAAGTACATTGCAAGTTTGTTCATCAATTTGTTCAATAAATTTTTTTTTTCTTTTTAGTACTATGTTAAGAGTTTTCAACATTGACACCGTATGAATAGCCCAATTATTGTTTGACATTTTCTCTTTTTTGTTAGGCGAAAAGAACTTTTTCATTTTAATTAAAGGAGGCATACACATTTTTTAATACAATAAATATATATTTGATCTAAAACTGTATATGATTTTAAATATACGATTGTACACATGAAAAGGAAATGATAGCCCTTCTAAACACGGAAACCAAAAAAAACAAGAAATAGTATGTCAAAAACGGAACATATATAGATGACATAGCTAAATATAACTAATATATATATATATATATATATATATATATATATATATATATATATATATATATATATATGTATATGTATATGTATATGTATGAAGAGAAAAATTATTTAAGTTAAATTTCTCTATTGTGGACTTGATAACCTTGTCACAATTGAAAACCATAATTTAAACCTCTTTTTATATCCTTGGTTCTCAAGTGAAGTTTACAAACGTATAGGACGCACTAATTTCAAGTGACTCTACATGTTATGAAAGAGGAAGGACAACAAAAAATTTTTAAAAAGGAAAGAGAAAGATTAGGCGTAGCGGTGTAAAATGGTCGTTCTACAAGGAATATTTTGAAGGACTAACAAGATGTGAAGGTCCTATAGCTCAGTTGATTAGAGCGTTGGTCTTATGAGCCGAAGGTCGCAGGTTCGAGCCCCGCTGGGACCAACCCCGATTTTAGGAACTCACTGCTATGACAGTCTTTACCTTATTAGAAGTCTCAAGTCTGAGATGAAAAGTAAAGCAGCGATGCCTCTTCAGTAAGTTTAACATCAACATCCTCCAGTAAATATTGGACTATTATCAATGCATTAAGCTTATCTGGAATTTTTTTTTTTAAAAAAAAAAGAAGGTTTTACTTACCAGTTTCAAATTTTATCTGAAATTTTTTAGATCGCTGCAGTCAATAGCCAATGAATTCCAACAAGATGTGTTCCCTTTTGATTTTTTACAAAAATGTAAAACAACAAAGCAGTTTGCAGTGTCACTCTTGACCCAACTGGTAAGTAATAAAAGCATTACAAATTTCTTTTTTGTTTTCACTGTGCACCATAAATGACATATGTGATCAAAAATTTATTTTGTTGATAAACAATAATTTTACTTGTTTCATACTATCATGGAAGTTCAAATTTTAATGAACTATTAGCAATTTATTAGCTAGAAAACAATTTTAAAATTTTTTTTTGAACTTCACCCATGTATTGTAAATTTATTTCTTTTCATGGGGAACCGTTTATTGTGAATTTATAATATTTAACATTTATTTTTTCTCATTCCAAATATTTTGACTGCATACATACATATATATATGGGGTACATGGAGTAATATAGTGGTCAAATTATCTATCAGGAGGGGGGGGGGGGAACTCTAAAGCTTCGTACCTTATGAGAATACCTTAGTTGTAGTAGGCATAAAAGATAGATACAAAGACAAGGGAAAGGGCCACCCCTGGTAATTCTACTGTACACATTTTAGTATGAGAAAAAAATATATATATGTGTGTGTATATATATATGTATACATATATATATATATATATATATAGATATATGTGTGTATATGTGCATATATATACACACACACACACACACATATA